>BMAU01020535.1:0-233761 GCA_019973935.1 Trichonephila clavipes | reverse complement strand
TGATTAGATTATCCTCTTCTAAATGAAGTAAAAAAAACATTTTAATGGTTTTATTTTTCTAAAAGCGTAATTAGAAGTACAAATGTTAGGAAAAAATTAAATTTTTTTAAGTACTAATCTGAGAAGTACATCTCGGGTTTTAATTGCAAAAATAAAAAAAAATCCAATTTTTTTCAACAATTAAATTTATCTTAATAAATCTTCTGTAAAAATGGAAAAATGCATAATAATTAAGTTTTCAAATGAAAATTTTCAAAACAATTAGTTTTTTTTATGAGAAAAGGTACAAAAAATAAATGCATTTACAAAAAAAGCCCCTCGAGTTTTAGATTTGTAACTTTAATATCTACGTTTTGATACAAATTTTGCAGTCATAAATCGAGGAAAATGTCCGAATTTTTCATATCAAACATCGGAAAATTTGTGGTCCATCTTTTATTTCACAGGTGTTCATTACAATGTCTGATGTCATACTTTTATAGTATCCTTTACATCTATATATTTTCCACAAATACTTCAACTTCATCATGTAAAACTTCACATGAATCATCAGAAATATAATCCCTTTGATTCATAATTCCCTGTATTTTTTTCCAAAACTAAATATTCTTCTAAATCAGAATACAACAATAATTATAATAAGTTTCTTAAAATATATGTGTATAAGTTAAAACTTGGATTCAAGAAAAAAATTAATTTATGGTCAGTTAAAATAAAACCAAATCAATCTCGAGATAGTACAATATATGATCAGATAAAAGCAAATTACTCTATCCGAATTTTATGTATTTCTAAATTTTTCTTAAATAGTTGACCAGAATAAAAACATCATGATCTATATATTCTTACTTTATATCAATAAATCAACAAAATAAATCCGTCATCATCATAAAAATAACATTACACGCAACATTTCAGGTAGAATATCTTTTGTATCTGGAACCCAATAACAACCGTAGGTGCATAAATGTTCACCTCAAAAGATACTTCTAGTTAAAATAATACAACTGTTTAGAGTATGATAATTATATGAGCCGTTTTTTTAAAGTGGTGTAAGCAGGGGCGTAGCTACAGCCGTATCAATGATACGGATTCCAAACCCTTAGATGCCCCAAAATGTGTCAGCATTTATTCTTTAGGGTCAAAAAAGAGCCCCCAAAGAATTTTGATTCTGGGCCCGCTCAGAGCTATCTACGCCAGTGCTTCCACATCACGTCAACGTAAAGTCTTGACATCGTATGGAAAAGGCTTAAAACCCAGATGCTTTGGAAGGCATTGATGTCAGACTGAAAGATATCTTTCAAATGGGCTGCATTTTGGTAGATTAATCTTTGCAGATACGGTAAGTCTCAAAATGGGAGCCATTTCATTGGTGGCACCCGCTACCAAATTTTGACGCTTGAGTTTATTCAATTCAAGACCTCGTCGCACGCTTAATATTACAGTGATTTAATTTTGTCGAGAGTACCGGAACAAAATGACTCTCAAGGGATCTTTTACAGGCCACATAAAATAAAGTACCGTAAAATGCGGTGTATAACGCCCACCTATACTTTTAAGCTGAATGTTTTTAAATTTCTAGGTATATTCGCCGTATAACGCGCACCCCCTTTTTAAGAAGAAATCTGGAATAAATTGCGCTTATATTTTAAAGTCATTTAGTTGAGGCATTATCCTAGACTTCTGACAAAATAGTATACTTCAAGAACTACAACTCTTTTAGTTCATAAGGCAAAACGTTTCTTTTAAATAAACAGTATTTCGATAGATTTAGAAGTATGTTTTTTTATACTTATTTTATTGTGATTTTTAAAGCTATCGTTTTTATACCCGGTGTTTAATGGGAACCCTCAAGTTTCAATCTTATTTTTGCTGTTAAAAGTGCGCCTTATACGCCGGATTTTACGGTAACAAAAAATTATTGCGTTTGCTATTATTATTTTATTGCAGCTTACTTCTAAAATTATTTACGAAAATAACCATTATTATCGCTAGAGTATTTTTACATGTTGATAAAAATCATTGTGTGCCATTTTTGATGGCTCTCTCTAGTGCAGGGATGGCGAACCAATGGCACGCGTGCCAATGATGGCACGCGACAGAATATTTTGGGCACGCCATCGATGAAAAACGATTTGCATTTTAGCTTAAATAATTAAGTTTACTATGATATTATGAACAAACGCGAGTGATCCGTCGCGACGCCAACAAGTCGGGGCGCAGACTCGTTTGTTATGTCTTGAGTAAATACTTCGTATATTATAAATTGCTAATGATGCAAAGTTTATCTACGCATAGTGTGTGTATGTAACTATTTCTAAATATATTCAAGTTGTTTAAAAACATATTCTAACGTTTACATTAATAGTTCAGCTTATATATACATCTAATTTATTAATGTGATCTAATTCTTGTCTTGTAAGTCTAATTGGTAAAATAACTCACTGCTTTATTTTTAAAAATTTTAATGACCTGAGACAAAAGCGAAAGAGCAGACACTACAGAGATCTCGTACAAGCACTCAATTTTCTAAAAACAAATAAATCTGCCCATGAGCCCGCAGTCGTGCAGTGAGTAAAAAGATTTTTTTGGCGGCGGGGGAGGAATCAGGCGAGAGCTCATAGAATAGTCAATTTCATCGACACAACTGTACATTTAAAGTTTTGTGTTAACTTTACGATTTTTAACTGCTATTTAACATGGCTAGTTCAACAAAAAAAAAGAAAAAAAAAGTCCAAGGTAGTAAGTGTAGCAGAGAATTTCAAACTTGGCGGGCTGAGAAATATGGCATGATCAATAAAGGCGACAAAACGGTGTGTGTTTTATGTTCTGAAACAGTGGTATGCAGAACATATCGTCTGTAAAACGGCATTTTGAAACAAATCACAAATCCTTTTGTGAAAAAAGCGAACCAGAGCAAAAAGAATTCATTGCAAGTGCAATAAAAGACAGAAATAAACAGTCGATGTCTATAATTAAATATGTAAGCAAAAATTGTCACACAAGTGCGGCAAGTTACACAGCTGCAAATGCCATTGCTCGGCACGGTAAACCTTTTCAAGAGGGAGAGTTTTTGAAGGAAGCTTGGTTGGCATGTGCGCCATCACTTTTTGATGATTTTGATAATAAAGATAAGATAATTCAGCGCATCAAAGATGTTCCTCTATCTAGAAACACAATGAAGTATAGAATCTTTAAATTGGCGGAAAATGTTACAAATCAACAAAAAAAATGACATTAACTCCGCTCCTTTTATATTGCTATGTCTTGACGAAAGTATTGACATTACTAAATCGGCCCGTTTAGCTGTCTTTGCTCGATATTGTGTAGGAAACATCATTAAGGAAGAATTAATTGCGATAACATCGTTGTTAACAACTACAAAGGGCACATATATTTGTACGGCAGTAAGAAATTCGCTTGCTGAGAAAGAAATTGATTTGAAAAAAATTGTTTCAGTAACCACTGATGGTGCTCCAAATATGGTAGGCAAAAAAAATGGTTTCATTTGTTTATTTAAAACAGAGTAGGACATTCGATTCTTGAATGCCACTGCATTATTCACCAACAAGCCTTATGTGCAAAGAGTGGTTTAACATCTCTCGATAATGTAATAACTTTAGTCACAAAAACAGTCAACCTCATATCGTCGCAGGCTTTAAATAAACGAAAGTTTGATGCTTTGTTGGATGAAGTCAATTCGGAGTATAATGGCTTAATAATGTATAATAATGTTCGCTGGTTGAGCCACGGGAACGTACTACAAAGATTTGTTGGTTTCTTGGAAGAAATCAGACAGTTTCTACAAAATGAGAGCAAAATTGAACAATACCCACAGTTGATGGATATTATGTGGCTTTTAAAATTGATGTTTTTTACAGACATATGCCAACATTTCAATGAATTGAACATAAAGCTTCAAGGCCCGAATAAAACAGTTATCGTCATGATGGATCTCCTTCGCGCTTTTGAAGCTAAACTATATGTTTTCAGAAACGATATTATTACAAAAAACTACAAGTACTTCCCAAACTTGAAAAAAAAATCAAATATTTAGATACCCAAGAGAAACGAAATGAAGAAAAAGTTATTGATGACTTTATTCCATAATGGATTCTTTAATCAAAGAATTTTCAGCGAGATTTTCTCAGTTCAAGGAATTATCGGAAACGTTCAAATTTTTTATGTACCCTGATGTGATTTCGTTTGATAAACTGAACTTGTCTAAATTCGATTGGTTGGAAATTGAAGAACTTGAAATGCAACTGATTGATTTCCAGTCTTGTTCAATATGGATTCAAAAGTTTATTGAAACAAGGAAAAAGTTGGAATTGATTGAAGTAGAAAGATTGACAAGCAATATAAGTAAAAATACCAGTAACGAAATTTTGGAAACATGGAACTCGATTCCAGACGCATTTAACTGTTTGAAGAAGTTGGCGCATGCTATTTTAACCATATTTTCATCTACCTATGCCCGCGAGTCATTATTTTTAGAGATAAATAACATCAGACTCGCTTAGAAACCGTTTAACAGACGACTCAAATTCAGCATGCATTCTACTAAAAGTAACATCTTATAATTCTGATATAAGTTATTTGTCATCTAATCTACAACAGCAGAAATCACACTAATGTTATTTTAATTTAAATTACAAGTTTAACCAGTGGCGTAACGTGCACCCCCGCATCCCCCGAATCGCGGGGGGCCCAGGATTATAAAGGGGCCCAAAGCGTGACTGACGCAAGTGCCTACCCTTTGTAAAATTCAACATGGGGCCCCAAACCTGACTTTGCAGGGGGGCTCAAAAGTTCTCCGTTACGCCACTGACTATAACAAGTATAACTAATTACAAGTATAACTACTACTATACAGTGCAAAATGTATTTTTTCGTATTAAATAAAGAATGTTGATTTGTTCGTATTTAGTTTTATTAGTTATTCAATAATCACAAGACAAAATTATTTGATGGCACGCCTATAACTCATTAAACGTTTTTTTAGAAAAAATGGCACGTTGACCCAAAAAGGTTCGCCACCCCTGCTCTAGTGCAACATAATCTTCCACAAAAATTTTCGATTAGCATTATTATTCAATGAAAAAGCATTACTTATCTCATATTGAAACAAAATTCTTCAGTTGCTTATAAAAACCATTAGAAGTCCATTTAAAATGAGGAATTTTAAAAAGGTTTAAAGGACATTCAATGATTATTTATGACACGTAAAATGGATTCTAATAACAGTAACTAGGTTAAAAACTGAAACAAGATGTGGTTGTGATAATTTTGCTTTGAGACTATTAATAAATGAAGAAATCTATTATTGTTAAATATTCAGTTTGTGTATTGCTTTAACTGTTTGAGAAGTTTCACACACACACACAAAGAAATTTGTTAATTGGTATGCATGCTTATTACAGCAGAGGGGAGGAATTTTAAGAAAAAAAAATGCCAATAATTATTTCAATTGGTGGTAACTCTGAAAGTAATGTGAATTTTTCAAAAATCATAGTTGAGCCTCTGTACAGAGGTCTGAGCTATATAGAGGCAAAATATTAGTATAATAAAAGCATTTTTCACAAAAGGAGAACATTTTGAAAAAAGGTTATTCTAAGTTAATTTTTTGCCGGAATATTGTATTTAAATAATTATTTTTGTCAAAATGTACTGAAAACAATTTTATACATGTATTCTAATCTAAGTGACACTAAATATCATGAAAAGTATCCATTTATGCGCTTTTTTAAAATCACGGTTCCGAACGTAGTCGGATACCTTAAATGTAATTCAGAACAAGTATTTACGTGAAAAGTCTTTATCAACGTATGTAGCAACAAAAACAAAATATATAATCAAATTAAATGCAGCATATGAAAAGTGACCGCAAAATTTTTTAACAGCGCTAGACTTAGACATTTTGCGCAAGAAATGCAACCATACGAGGTGGGACACACAACGAGACTGGTCCAATAAATCATTGTACTTACGGAATCAGTTCTCCGAGACAGTATCACCTCCAAAGTAGCTCCCTTCAACATTCACACACTTCTACATTCAGTGCTGCCATTGCTGGTAACAGTTCTGGAACGAGGTTTTAGGAAGACCCTTTAGGAGATTTTTTTTTCCGCTTCGGTCTGAACCTATTCAACTGCGGTGAAATGGGTCCCCATTCAACATGATTTAACTGCAGGAAATAAAAAAGGTATTGAGTGCTACACAACTCGATTACTCTCTCCCTTCTCAGCTGATGTACGTGTTCAAACGTATCGTGCGGAATCGAGAAGCTCAGCAATTTTTACTTATTTTGTGTTATTTATTTCTTTATCTACGGAGTGTGTTTATTGTTACTAGTCATAATTTTTATCTCGCTTTTATTGTAAGTTTTATACAGGGTGTTTCTAAATGAATATCGGAATTTTAACGCTTTATAGCAGGGATAACGAAACAGTGGCACGCGTGCCACTGATGGTACGTGACACAATATTTTGGGCACGCCAGCTATCAAAATGGTTTACATTTTATTTTAAAATAACAAAGTTCACTACAAAGTATAACGAACAAACGCGAGTAATCGGTCGGGGGGGGGGAGGCGGAGAGCACACTCGTTTTGTTATTGTCTTTCCTTAGTTACGTCGTGGACTACAATTGCTTATGATGCAAAGTTTGTCTACGCCTACATAGTCAATTTCATTGCCACAACTGTATTTTAGTTTATTTGTGATATATATCTGCGATTTTTAACTGTTATTAAACATTATTAGTTCAACAATAGAACAAAAAGTGCAAGATAATAAGTGTAACAGAGAATTCCAAATTTGATGAATCTAGAAATACGGCATTATTAGTAAGGGCGACAAAGTGGTGTGTTTTTCATGTTCTGGAATAGTGATACGCAGAACATCGTCTGCAAAACAGCAATTTTGAAATAAATCACATATACTCTTGTCAAAAAAGTGAATCACAGTAAAAATAACTAATTGCTTATAAATCCTTTGAAGATGTCCCCAATTTAGCATGCATTCCGCTAAAAGTAACAGCTTACTTAAGTTATTTGTTACACAGAAGTAACACGCAAGTTGCTTTAATTTGAATTACACGTATAACTAAAACATTTACAACTATACAGTGTAAAAGTATTTGTAGTAAATACAAAGTTTTGTGTTGTTAGTATTTAGTTTTATTATTTCCCAATAATCGCAAGTAAAAATTATTTGATAGCACGTATATACCTTATTAAACACTTCTTTAGAAAAAATGGCACAATCATCTACAAAGGCTCACCCCCCTTTCTTTATAGTATTTTTAACATATAACTTACAAGAATAATTCATACATTCAAAGAAAGTGTAACTGGAGCAGTATAACGTGCAAGTTTATGAATGTGAGCATAATTCGTCACACGGCACAAATCATGTTGATAGGCGAGTTCATCCAAACTTTGTTCAGTGTGTCCGAGGTAATTCCTGCAACAGGTGCCTCAATCCCGTGTCAAGTCTGGTAGTGCAACTGATAGCGGAGGTACGTACTCACAATCTTTAATGAACCCCTACAGATAAAAATTACGTAAGGTCAGATCGGGTGAACGTGGAGGCCACGCGAAGCAAGTTTATCATGAGACACTTTGCAGTCAATCCATTGGTCAGGTACAGTGATGTTCAACCAATCGCGTACTGAGTGAGACGGTGCACTATCGTCCTACCAAATGAAGTTATCTGGTTCACTTTCTTCCAAATGAAGAAATAGCCTAAGTTGTTGTGCAGGGGTGTCAAAAATGCAGTCCGCGGGACGCATGTGGCCCACCAGTGCGTAAATTGCATCCCGCCACACAATTATTAAAAAAAATTAAATAAAAAGCTTTAAAAGGTTTTTTTTTATTTTGAAGTTTATTTGAGGTAAATCTTATATACGTATAACTCTACAATCTATTTGCCTGTTACCTATTCTTGTTTTGAAAGAAATCCTTTTTTGATAATAGAAATAGCCTTTGGATTAAAATTATTTTTTTCATATCTCATTAAGGTATCCAACTACGATCGGAAACGTAATTTTGCAAAAGCGCATAAATGGATAATTTTCATGATATTTAGTGTCAATTAGATTAGAATATATGCATAAAATTGTTTTAAGGACAGAAAAATTTATTTAAATACAATATTTTGGTAAAAAAATTAACTTAGAATAATCTTTTTCCAAATGTTCTCTTTTTTGTGAAAAAATGGTTCTAAACTATTATAATAATATTTTCCTGTATATAGCTTAGACCTCTCTACAGAGGCTTAATTAGAATTTTTTGAAATACATAACTTAGAAGTGGGTTTTTTCATATTTTACGATAACATAGGAAGCAATTTTAAGAAGAAAAACACAGCCAATAATTATTTCGATTGGTGGTATTTCTGAAAATAATGTTAAATTTTCAAAAATCTAGTTGAGCCTCTGTAGAGAGGTCTGAGTTATATACAGGCAAAATATTATTATAATAGAACCATTTTTCACAAAAGAACAGGAAATTTTTTTTTTTAATTTTTTGCCAAAATATTATATTTTAATGAGTTTTTTTGTCAAAATGCCCTTAAATCCATTTTATGCATGTATTCTAATCTGAGTGACACTAAATATCATGAAAATTATCCATTTATGCGCTTTTTAAAATCACCGTTCCGAACGTAGTCGGATACCTTAAATGTTTTCCAGTTTTTATAATTTCATGCTCATAGGGCTATTCCTTATATAGTTTTTATTTGTTTTAAACTTTTTTAAATTTTAAAATTTATTTAAATCCACAGTATCTTGGCTCCTGTGTGAGTCTGGGACTTGAAATTTGAACCAACTGTTCCACTCAAGGAAACCCAACCAGTCATATACTTGACTCCCATTAGGTAAGCATGGGGCACTAAAATATCATGCTTCCATTTTAATCCTATGAGGTCTGGAAAATTTTCACCCCATATTTTCGTGTATCGTAGGACAGAATCACAACATTGAGTGGTAATTAATTTTTATTCATTATCATTAAAGTATCTTATTGTCATCTAAAACAATCGTGTATATAAAATTTCAGTTCAACTTAATGCTTTAAAACGTGAGAAAAAAACCCTTTCAAGTTTTGACACAAGTCGCCAAAAGGGTCGCTAAGTCTCCCAAAATGATACCAACGTGGCTATATTTGTAATTCTTTAAATAATTAGTTTTAATCAATTAATTTTTATTTATTATAATTAATTCATTGTAGTGTCATCCAAAATAAAATTAAGTATATAAAATTTCAGTTCAATTGAGCGCTTTAAAATGAATGAAAACTCCACCAAGATAAACAAATAAATATAGAGAGAGTGTGAGCTAATAGTTGGAATTGAAGAACTGGAAAATCAAAATCCGGAATTTTCTTATATTTTTAATGGAAAGTCTAATTTTTTTTATTTTAAAAATGTAATTTTTTTCGGCCTTCATTTAATTTTTCTGGCTATTAAACATTGCATTTCGGAATAATATTTTCGTAAAAAATTTATTTTGTATTAAATGTGACAATATTTAACACCCCCCAAAAAAAAATGAGGAAGAAGAAAAGAAACTAGCAAAGAGTTAGCAAAATATTGCTTACAGTTTATAGTTAAAAATTAATAACAGGAGAAATCAGACTATTTTTTTTTTTTCCCTAAATCCGCACAATTGAAATTATAAGAAAGCGAGAAAATCTTTAAAAGTTATCTTTAAATAAACATCCAACAAATCCCTGAACATTAAATTAAAAGAATATTACGAAGCAATAAAGAGAAAGTTTTTGGACATTAAAAAAAGTTGCCTACTCCTCTGTCAGAATGAATAAAGAGATTAAGGATTTAAACAAAGTTCAACGGAGAGAGAAAAAAATCACACTTATTTAATAAACAAACGAAAAGTAGTTGTTTTTATAACATCTCCTTGGGGCCATAATCTAATTTTACAAAACGTACGCAAGTTAAAAATATTATTGAACCTTTTTTTGTGGAAAAGAGACTCAGCATTTGAAGAAGGTTTATAAAAGAAACAAGTAACATGAAAAAAAAGCCAATTTCTACTTAGGTCAACAAAGAATTTTTTTTTTAGTTACTTCATATTAAATGATTACAATTAATATAAATATGTGTAAAGATTGGATAAAATCACAATATTAAGTGGCAAAATAGAAATCAATTTTCCTTGCAAGTTTCCATTTTCCTTTCTATACATTGTTTTGGACTCTTTTTGTGTGTTTGTTTTTGTTACCATTTATTCATTCATTAAATTTAATTATTCCAATAAAATAATACAGTAAAAAAGAAATCATATTCCCAGAAACAAGACCATCCCAGGTGGGATTCGAACCAACAACCTTTGGATTAGATACCCAACTCGCTATCCATTGTACTACAGGGAAACAACGAACAATTTTCATTTCTTTATATGCTATCGGACTATTATTTTTGTTGCAATTTATACATTTTTTAATTTAACTATTGGATTAATATTTGAAAAATTGTATTAACATCAAGTTTCATCTACTACAACTTTTAAAAAATGTGTTTGAACTTGAATGGGGGAATAGAAAGTATTTTATTAACGATTGAAAATTTGAACAAGATATATATGTAGGATTTAAAGTATTAGAGAATTAAACATATTCTCCGATCAGTGAGGTTACAACCTCACCAATAGATGGTGCTACCAGCGAATATATTTACCCCCGGAATGACGGGTTTTGGGGGAAAATGATTGTGACGCGGAACGAGACAGACGCGAGAGAAGAGACTCCTGTTTTACAAGCGAGAAGCCACGTTTTCAGTCAACGTGGAGGTCAATAGGCTTAGCGACAATTGAGAGTATGCTCCGTGAAATAACTTGTAAAGTTTTAATTGTAAATAATCTAATGTTTCATTAAACTGTAATTTCATTCTTATCTGCTTATTTCTTTGAAATATCAAGATCCCGAACATTACTTACCCCTAGACACCCCTACATATATTACTTTAAATAAAAAGCTTTCCGCCATTAAAAAGAATTTTGTAAAATGATAAATACGTACAAAATCAGCAAAGTTATTGAGAATAGTTTTCTTTATTTAAATCTATAATAATCTGCCAGTGTTTTGGAAACTTTTTAATTCCTTCTGCGAAAACCTGTGGCGTGTACGAGTCCAGAAAACGATTGACCTCATTTAGTAATTCGTCATTTAAATGGAAGAATGTGCCATCAGGAGGCAGCTTCAAATATGAAAACGTGGCCACGGTGGCCGAGTGGTATAGGTATCGGATCGTGGTTTGCCTTGTCCCGATTTCGAGCCCAAGACCACTAAAGACCCGCCGTGAAGGGCAGCGAAGCACGTTAAATCTGTCGAGAGCTGAAACGTCCTCCCGTTGGTGTGGTGTGCGCATGGACTGGAGAATATTTCCCTCCCCTTCAGTTTCCATGCAGAAATTGTGGAGGTGGAGATAGAGGTGGTGTCACCATCTCCACTTCGGGGAATTTCGCCGAGCTAAATCATATTGTCACCTGTATGGTGCTCAAGCCAACGACAGGCGTACCTCTAGCCCCATGCCACGATGAATTTCGTGGGCCTCGATTTGACTACGTCAGACAGGTGGCATTAGAAACAACAACACTAAGTATTGATGCATTATACTGTGAACTTTCGAAAAATTTATGCGCAGTTGATTCCCAGCCAACTGACCGCCGAACAGCGCAATACTTGGAATGTGCTGTCTTTGAGTCATCTGCAACTTTATCATGAGGAAGAATACGGCTTTCCGTCGCAAATTGTCACTGGTGACGAAACATGGGGTCACCATTTTGAACCCGAAAGCAAGCGTCAGAGCAAGCAATGGAAACGTGCGTCTTCACCACCTCCAAAGAAATCAAAGGTCACGCACACCAGTCCTGGTAAGGTCATGATGTCCTTCTTGTTCACCACAAGGGCATACCGCTTATCGAGTTTCTGGAACAGGAAACCACCATCATCCAGCGTTATCAAGCCACATAACAAAACCTAAGACGAGCCATCAAGTCGAAACGCCCAGGAATGTTATCCAATGGCGTTATTTTCTTGCATGATAAATGTGCCAACATTTTTGGTGACTATTTTTAAATATGTGTACTGTGTGTATAACTACATTTTTGAGTTAATAAAATCGTTATTGTTAGTTTCCACTAGTGACCGGGTTTCATATTAATGCGCTTTATATAATATATGTACAGTTTTTATTTATTATTTCTGTCAATGAATAGTTATATTACATGTTGCTAATTTTTTATGTTGATAAATATCTGTAAGTAAGCCACAATCAATGTATAATTAAAATCTAAATATCTGTATTTTTGACCTCTATTCTCTACCTCTGAATGCGTTGTCGTGGGAAACGAATAATTTCCAATGCTTTCTACTGCGTGTCACGCTGAATCACATTGGAAGTTTGCCTCGGAACACCACAACTATAAAGTTGCCCATACTCGCTCTAACTCATGACATGCCGGCCACGAGTTTGTGATTATGGTTACTAAGCTACCACGGTCAGGTCAAACATAGAAAATATAGCTAGAGCTTCTGGATGCATCTCATCCATGTGGAGCAAAAATGATAAAGCCCTTGTAAGAAACAGAAGTTTACGAGAACTCTGGGATTGCTAATTTTTTGGAATATATTGTAAAGCAGGATGGGCATTACGTCGATCGCGGTGAACCGTTGAACCGTCAAGACACTTTGAGGTGATTGCCTTAAGATTAGCATTTAATAATTATATACGGAAATATTCAAGTTTGGCTGACTATATGCAGACTAAGTCTTTATTGACTATAACTACAAAAACTAACTTTAGATGAAAAAGTTTTAATTTTATGTATTTTGAATTTTTGCTAATAAATGCATTATTCGATATTATTATATATGTGGCTATTATTCTGTTTGCATCTTGCGTTTTCCTTTAAACACGATTTTAAAAGAGTGAATTTTATTTATTTCAGGTATGTAGGTAAGAACATATTCCCTGTATTTATTTTTATTGTCGAGAGCTGAAACGTACTCCCGTTGGTGTGGTGTCGTAGTTAGGAGAGAGGGTGCCAGCTCAGGTGTCGTCCACGTCACTTGACCAAGGTTACGTGGTCGGTTGTCAAAAGCCCTCATGTAGCTGAACAGTGCGACATTAATATTCACTCACTCAATTGATTTTGTAGATTGGCGGGAACAGAAAACAGTAAAAAATAAATTATTGAATAATTAATTAATAACAAAATACTAACAAGAAAAATACTAACATTAAAGTTTACTTACTATGTACATGGAATTATAATCAATCGGGAAGAAAAATGAAGTACTATGGAGGAGTATTCCGGACCCGAGGACCCCTCCCTTTAGTGTGCGCGACTGACACTAGGTGGACGACAACACCTTGAAAAAATTAGAAGTAGCCCGTATCCTAGAATGGTTGGCTCACCCTTGCTGTAAAGTTACCAGAATGATATGGAATTTGTATTTTTTTGAAACATGCCTGCTACAAAGGGACCTCTTTCTAACTTTCGCAAGGATTTTCAGAGGCTTTAGAGCTATGATAGATTTAACGTGTTTCAGACACACGGGGGGAAGGGGTCTTCAGTGGCACTAGGACTCGAACTCATGACAAACCGGTCACGAGTTCGAGACCATAACCGCTGGGCTACGGCAGCCACATTAATATTAAGATGGCCGCGGTAGCCGAGTGGTATATGTATGGGATCGTGGCTTGCCTTGACACGAGTTTGAGCCCATTAGCACTAAAGACCCGCCGTGTAGGGCAGCGATGCACGTTAAATCTGTCGAGAGCTGAAACGTCCTGCCGTTGGTGTGGTAGTTAGGAGAGGGGGTGCCGGTTCAGGTGTCGTCCACGTCACTTGACCATGGTTCAAAATTACGTAGTCCGTCGCTAAAAGTAATTCGTGTAGCTGGAACAGTGCGACGTTTATATCCAATCAATCAATCAATTTATATTAATTTCTTAAAATGAATAACTATCGGTTTGTTCAGCTTAAAAATATATTCAAATTTTTTTATGTTGTATTTTATTTTTATTACTGTTAAGTTATATTCTTCACACACACACTGTACCCTTCTAAATAATTTAAAACAAATATAACGTTTCAGAAACTTTAGGACTAGACGTTAATTAGCTGTTCGAAAACCAAAACCTATATTTTGCGATGTTGATCTTTTACTTAGGGGAATATATAATTCAGGAAAGGAATTTTTTTTGAAGACTAATTTGTAATCAGTTTATTATCTTTAAATACTCAAAAATCTCTTTACAGTTTTAGGGGATTTTAGAGTTGGTCATTATTCAGTTAATTTACTAGCCTATAATTTCCTAAGCTTAATTTTATTACTTGATATTTGTGAAGGCAGAGTACCATCATTTAATGGTTTAAAATAACTTTGCACTTTGTTCTTTAAGCGATTTTGTAAAACTATGTTTTCGTAAACATATGGCCTAAATTATTTTATATTCTCAAAAACTAATTTAGAATCAGGTACATGTTTTAATTTCAAAATATTAACAAGGGCAAATTATGAATTTCAACATAGAAGATAAAAAAACAACTTTCGATAGCGAGTCATAATTAGGAAGATTTTGTGAAAACATTTCTCGCAAAATAATTATTGGATAAAAGAATGTGTTATATACAATGGCGCACAGAAATTTTTCAAGGGGGAGGGTCCGGGGTCGAAAGTTCACCATTCTTGTATCATGCTCCTTTTGAGTTTGTCGATTTTAGGGAACAAAACACAGTAAAAAACAAATTATTGAATAAATAATTAGCATTAATTAATAAAATTAATCGTTAATAACAAATACGTAATTAAATTTTACGTGCTATTTACTTAGAATTATAATCAATCGGAAAAAAAAATCAAGGGCTTTTGGGGGGTCCGGACCCCCAGGACCCCCGCCCTTGCGTGCGCCACTGGTGAAGCTCATTACTAGACTTTATAGGTGCGGATGGGTCACGAGTGTAACTTATAATTTGAGTCTTGAGTAAGACAATTCCTTTCTTTTCTCATTCCAATTCACAACATTGGGGATATTTCAATTATTATAATACATTTTGTCGATGAACTGCCTATCAGAGTAAATAGCGATTCTAATGCATTTCCAATTAACTGGTGCGTAATACATGTTAACTAACAGTATTTTTAGCTGTTGATATATATATATATATATATATATATATATATATATATATATATATATATATGTATTTATATGTATGTATATATATATGTATATATATGTTTATGCATTTATATGTATATATATATGTATGTATATATATATATGTATATATATATGTATGCATTTATATGTATATATATAATGTATATATATGTATGTATATATATATGTATATATATGTATGTATATATATATGTATATATATGTATGTATGTATATATATATATATATATATATATATATATATATATATATATATATATATATATATATAATATACTGCTCAAAATAATTAAAGGATATTGCGGTTTTAGGTGGATCTTGTGGCTGGGAAACTTTTTAGCTGATTGATACATGGTCGACAGACGTAGTAGGTTATATGAGAATAAATTACACGTTTGGCAGAAAAAATGCATTTTATTGCGCATTTGTGTACAAAAGGGAAAAAAATAATTTGTGAATATGAGAAAAAAAAGAATAAGAAAAGGTTTTTTCTTTCAAAGGAAATCATTTTCAGTAGGGGGGTATGGTTTCCACGGACGGCCAGCAACGTTGAGCATCTTTGAGGCATGGAGTCAATGAGACTATTAATCACGAGTTGGGGTATTCTGTCCCACTCTTCCAGAAGAGCTCTTTCCAATTCTTGGAGAGTTTTTTGGGGTGGTTGGCGGCCAGCAACTCTGTCTCCCTAGAGCGTTCCAAACGTGCTCTATTGATTCATGTCTGAGAATACGCTGGCAATTCCATTCATACGATTCCTTTCGAAAAGGAAATCTTCCACCAGGTTAGCACGATATGGCCTGCAGTTATCGTCCATTAAAATGAAGTCATCTCCGATTTTTGCAGCGTAAGGGTCTACAATAGGTCTGAGGATCTCATCCCTATATCGGCGAGCAGTCAGAGGTCCATCTCGAATCATGTAGAGGTCTGTGCGGCCCGTCAATGGGGATGCCACCATACACCAACACTCCCCACCGCCAAATCTGACACTTTCGTGCACAAACGCAGGATTATTCCTACTGCCACGGTCCCTCCAGACGAAAATACGCCTATTATCTGGATGAACAGAAAACGGAACTCGTCAGAAAAAAGAACATTGCTCCA
The DNA here is from genome assembly GCA_019973935.1 of Trichonephila clavipes. Classification (NCBI taxonomy): domain Eukaryota; kingdom Metazoa; phylum Arthropoda; class Arachnida; order Araneae; family Nephilidae; genus Trichonephila; species Trichonephila clavipes. The sequence continues at coordinate 217,442 of BMAU01020535.1, read as the reverse complement.
TTCATTTCTCCTCCAGTTCACATGCTCTTTTGCCCACTCCCTGCGGTCACAACGATGCCTTGATGTTAGTCTAACACATACCATCGATCGGCGAGCATACAGACCTGCACCATGGAGCCGATTTCGACAGTCTGAGTTGAAACCGTGGTGCCAGTAGCCGAGCGAAGGTGTTGTTGGAGAAGAGTAGCGTTCATATTTCGGTGTTCATATTTCGTTAACACTAAATAACGATCTTCATTGGGCGTTGTTGCCCGTCTACGACCTTGTCCTGGTCTTCGGCCTGCACTTCCAATCTCCGAAAACGGTTCCAGATCCTGAAATCACACTTTGTGACACTCCAATGGCTTGCGCTACTTCGGTTTGAGTTTGGCTCACTTCTAACCTACCAACAACTCTCCAAGCTTCTGAATTGGTTAAATGACTTCGCTGAGACATCGTACTCATCGAAACAAAGCCGTCACTGAATGCCGATCATCCTTGTATTCATTTCAGTTGAAAGTCAAATTTCATTCGCTGCCGCTGAAGCGACGGTTTTGACGTCGAACTCAAAATTAGCATACTCCCCAGTTTGAAAATCAGAAAAATTTGCATTTGTGATTCTCTTCTTCCATTTTCGGCAAAAATATTTCGCTTATATCTTTATTTTATATAAAACTTACAATATCCTTTAACTGTTTTGAATAGTATATATATATATATATATATATATATATATATATATATATATATATATATATATATATATATATATATATATATATATATATATGTGGGAGACAACAAGGGGTCCAAGACGTTTGTCTTACTTCACATTTATTTTAAAATTAAACAAAAATTAATTAAAAAGGTAGCTATTTTAACAGATAAGTTTGACGATGATATGCAGAAGGTAACGCCTGCTCGCGCACCTCTGTGTTTTTTCTCTCTGCTCGCTTTTTTCATCTCTCTTCAAAGTTCCATAGTTTCAGTTCGTGTTTTAGTTAGCTGCGCCTGCGCGCGAAGACTGCTTGGCTTTGGCTGCCACATATATACATATCTGAGTCTGAAGGTTTATAAGTTAAGCACTGTGTAATTTTGTCTTTTAATTCTCTAAGCGCGCTCTTTGCTCGTCTTTTAATTTTACAAGAATTATTTTTTTCTGTTAACGAAATTTCTTCTTCATAAATAAAAATATTTGTTATTAAAATTTTTTATACGTGTGTTTTATAATTTAGCACAATGTTGGTCCACATAGGATTAAGAACTTAACCAAAAATGTTCTAATTTTAGACTCTAAATTATATAAACATAGTTCATCCCTTTACAAAAACAAACAAACCTTTAACTTAAGTTGTATCATCTCCAAATAAACTTCATCCAGTTATTCCAAGAATTAGTAAAATACATCTCAGGCTTTATTTAAAGGGCTTTAGATTTATTAAGTGTTTATATACTAAGCCTTATTTTTAATTCTTGAAGTGATAAAAATTTCTTTATTGGAAACAAATGATTAAAAATCGAAAACTAAATATTTGTGTTTTGGCCGAAATATTGGCCACGTGGGGGCGCTGCTGTGCACACCTCTGTAACTAGCGTCTATAAACTGAGTGAAAATGGGCTGAAACGGGACGAGTCTACTGAAGAGCAGGTGGAAGAAGACCTGAAGCTAGGGGAAGTAGAGATTAGGGAAACAATTTTATCCCGCCAAAAATCGAATAGCTAGTTTAATGTGCGCTAGTCACCTCTGTATCAAAATTGTAAAGATCGTTAGTGTGTAACTTGTATCGTAGAATGTAAGCCGCGGCACTTCGTACCTAATAAAACACATTACTGTACTTAAATTATCTAATGGAACTATACTTATTACTAACTAATTCGCCGGGATACACACTCATTTCAATTCGGTAAAGAATTATGGACATTTGCTTCGTTTATAATTCGCTACATGGTGCATCTTTAGCCGGGAAGGCCGTTCACTGCATGGTGGTGGGAAATACTTTCGTTTTGTCGCTCTTTTTCATCATTTTTGAATTTGGTATTTGTTTAGTAAAGCTTATTTCATCATTTTTGATTTTAGTTTATTCATAACTGTCGGTATTTGGAAGGTTGCTCTGGTATAGTTTTGTTTATTTGTATGCATATTGTTAAGATTAAATTCGTTTGAAGGTGTTGAAAGTTGTACTAAGTTGCATTTAGAATTGGTGTGGTCATTTGTATATTTGTTTGCATTTATAGTGTTTTGGTTTAAAATGGATGAAGCAAATCAGGCTATATTATAAAGAGCGAAAAAGACTCGAACTGTTTCGAGAACCATCGTGACAAAACAAATTAATAAATTAGAATCCTAAATAAGCAATTTAGCCGATAAAACAACAGTACATGAGAAATATAAGCAATTAATTTCTAAATTGGAAGAGCTGCGTACACTCGATAAGGAAATTGAGAGTTTAATAGATATTGAGAGTCTAGAAGAAGAAATCGTAACTCGCGAAGAACATCGAGATGAATTTATAATATGGAAATTCCGTTCTGAAAGGTTATGTAGGATCAGTTTCGAACATTGCTATTCAAAATTCGGTGGAAAATCAACCGCAAAACATAATACTTCTTTTACAATTAGTTCTGCTTTAACAAATTAACCGCGTTTACCAAAACTCACATTAGAATCTTTTTTGGGCAAGGATATCAGTAGTTTTCCCAGTTTTTAGACTAGATTGAAATCCGTAGTACATGAAAATTCGAGTTTAAATGATGTGGACAAATATTCCTATTTGAAATCGGTTGTCACATCTGATGCAGAATTGGCCACACGAGGCTTAACTCTAACATCGGAAAATTAGGTCAAAGCAGTTAAAATTTTAGAAGATCGCGCGCGCTCGCGATTCGGACGTAAATAACTTACTGTTGACTGATGTTGACTGAATTGCTTTTTAAATCTGACCCCTGTCCGTACATCGTTTGATGTTATTGCATTAAGAAATTTATATGATCAATTAAAAATTAACATAAGGGGATTTAAATCTCTTGAAATCTCTCCCAATTCCTATAGTTGTCTTTTGTTTCCGATAGTTATGAAAGCTATTTCCCCGATTTCGCATTAGAATGTAATAAAAAAACGCAACGAAAAAAAATCTCAACTTGCTGATTTAACTCTATATTAGAGAAGCGAAGTTGAAAGTCGCGAACACACAGAATTTTTAGAAAAACCACTTGACTCACAACTGAAAATTAATAATTCCTATTCCGATAAGTGATTAGAAAGAACGCCTCGAATCTATCCACAGTCAAATCGAATGGTTCAAGGTCATTCAAGATTCCAGAATTTATGCGTTCAAAAAAAAAGAAAAAAAAGAGCTAAATTTATTCAGGAAGCTAGATGTTTCATTTGTTGCAACACTGGTTGTTATGTTAAAAAGTGCAAGATAAAGGTTTGCTCGTATTGTAAAGGTCGACATGCACGTGTTATTTGTTAAAAGTTAGAAAATCTAAGCAAAATTCGCATTTGAGTTTGGAGGAAAAGAATTTGACGTTAAAACTACCTGTACGTCTTCAAATTCTGTTTTTCATAACAGAGGTAGAATTTTTTTGCAATGTGTGAAGGCCGAAATTATAAGTCGTTCTTCATCGGATAAGATATTTTGTTTGTTTGATGATGGAAGTGAGAAATCGTTCATCAAAAAAAAATATGTCTCGGAGGCTGGGGTTGAAAAAATTGGGCTCAGAAAGACTTAAGTATTTTTTCGTTCGGTTATAAAACTCCTAAAAAACAAACTTGTAGCAAGATTGAGGATAGACTAAGGAATGCATTAAGCGGAGAAGAGACTGTGATTGAGGCATTGGAAATCGAGGAAATTTCAAAGGCAACACTTAGCCTACCTAATCCAGATGCGTGGGCAGAAATGGAGACAAAAGGGTTTAGGCTAACATTCAGTTGTAATGAATCTTTTGAGAATTGTGAAATTTCATTGTTAATAGGTTCCGATTTTTATAGGGCTTAACACATCGCATAAAAAGACTAGATTCATCATTGGCTGCAAACGAGACTAGCCTAGGATGGTCTCTTCAGGGAAAGTGCGATGAGTGGAGTCAGTGGCGCACGCAAGGGGTGGGGGGTCCGGACCACCCCAAAGCCCTTGATTTTTTTAGATTTCTCTTTTTCTCATGTTTCCATATTTTAATTCCTATTGCCCTGTAAACTTTTACCTATAACTCATAATAAATTCTATTATTTTCAAGAAGCCTCTTCGTTTGAATTACTTGACTTGATTTAACTAAACTTAACACGTAATTACTAAAAATCCGTAGGCACATCGCCACTAACACTTCGTTATCTGATGAGTCTAACTTTTTTGGGAGATTTGGGTTAGATATATAATTGTACAACTTAATTAAATAAGTTTAATTTTTCAAATGCGTTTTATTCTTCTTCAAATGTCCAATTTATACTGCTATTACCAGTCACCTTATATAATTACAACCAACTTACTTTGAGGTCAAAAAAGTAAAATAAAATAAAAATTCAAATGTCTTAGGTTTTTCAAAAAATTGACTACAAAATAAATTAAAAACCGAAAAAGAACTTGCATGTGTACAATGGATACATTTCTGAAGTTTTATGATAAAAAGTTTCATTTGTATAAAATAACTCTTTTTAGGTGGTGGAATTCGAAAAAAAATATCTGGAATGTGTTTCAAAATTGCATTTCTGCAAAAGTTTCTGTTGACTTTTTACATTTAAGCAAAAAAAAAAACCAATTCTTTATTTAAATTGTTTTATAATAACCCACATCATAATTTACTTTTTGTTTTCCTCATTAGTACCTTTAAGCCTAGAAAATTAAAGATGTTCGAGGGATTAAATACCAGAGCATAGTGTGTGTGAAGTACACACTTAGTGATTGAAAAAATAATAAGCGAACTTTTAAATATGTTCCTTGCAAACTTTGAATTCCTTAATGGTACAGTTATTTTTATGCCCAGAGTTTAAAAAATATACATTCTTAAAGTTTATTTTGATGTTTGTTTTTTTATTGGATAAAAAAACAACAACATGAGTATTTAAAAGAGAAATCCTTTTTAATTCTAATTATCCACCCCAGTGCACTTGGGGGTCTAAGTTGGTTTTTGTCTTACAATTAAGAACAAAATTAACAAGGGGGGTGTTTTGATTGACATGTAACTTAAAGGGGGGAAAACTATGGCAAAAATTTTATACACATGAAAAATCTTAATATGATACTTTGCTTTTTGAAAATGCTCAAGAATATCAAAATAGTAAGAAGGATGAAAAAGTGTCTTACTTTATAAGAAACCATTTTAAATATAAAACATAGAAGTGCTGTTATGCTTCTATGACCACGAAGTTCACCGTAGCAGTGAAGGCAAGATTACATTTCTCGTTTAACCATAATTTTAGAGCACGATGCAGATGACGGTACAACTTAGCAACTTCCTACCACAATTTTCAAAAAAAGATTTCTGGGAATAATCTGAGCGTTTTCCACTCCTTTTCTCCTACTATCTACCTCTCGAGAGGACTTTCAGCTCGCCAAATATTTATAGTGTCAGATACCGCAGAGGCATTAGACATTTACCCATCCGGCCACACATCCGGTATAGTTTTCAGCGACGCTGACTGCGGTGCCGTAGGCCCAGGGTTCGAGTCCTGGAGAAGGCATGGATTTTTGTAGGTGTATAGTGCCTTCGCGGCATTGGGGTACTTTAAATAGCCGTCGAGTTGCAAGTCCTCTCATTAGGTTGGTGGAAGGGAAAGAGAGGTGGGAGGACCCTGACTACCCCTTGGGAGTTTTTCCGCAAAATTGTGATGGAACCGAGCCAAATCGTACTGTCACTTGCATGGTGCTCAAAGCTAAGGCTAACGACAGGCGTAAAACTCTAGCCCTTAGCCGCGATGAATTTCGTGGACCTTGATCTGACGTGACTGTCCATTAGGTGGCATAAGCAACAGCAGCACAAACATTCATGCCTTTTTTTCGGCACAGCAGTTAGTGTCACCAACCACGATATCATCTGGGTGGTAGATATAAAAGTAATTCAATAGAAGAGTGATAAACGTATGTGACACACGCGCCAACACACACACAAGTAATTTCAACAATTATCTCAAACCTGTTGGGTATAATAACTTAATGCTTCTTTTTGAACATTTAAAGATGGTTAGTGTTTCTTCAATACTTAGACCTCTTTTACATTATGAAATTTTAAATCATATTACTTATATGAAAATGTGTTATTATACGCAAGCGTATAACAAAAATATTTTAAATTTTTTTCCCCCTCATATGTTGTAAGAAGCTCGCACCTCTCTCGCGGGCACCTAAATGTGTGGGGGGAAGGGAAGAAACACTCGACATGATCCAACTAATCAATTTATTTCCACACAAAGAACAGACACAATTTCAACTAATAATAGTTAGAGGATGTCTCAATGTTAACCATAAAAGTTGAACAATTACAGTAAAACGCTAACGATTAGGAGACTATCAAACTCGATCCTTATCTTAATAAAGGATCAAAGCTATCATCCGATTTAATTTATTATCAAAACAATCCTAGTGGAACAATCGTTACTTTAAAGTTTCCTCCTAATAAGAATCAAATCTCTGTAACTCAAATGTTATACCTTCAGTAGCAATCTCACCTGGCTCGAGTATATTTTCTCTCCTTCTCTCTCTCAAGATAGATAAAACTTCCTATTTATAATAAGTTAATTTAAATATCACGATTCTCTTCTTTCGAAGGGTTGGTTGTGAATAACGCGAATTGATAGCCCAAAGATTTCACAAGAGGATTAGTTGGAAAAATGAGTACAGATCCGTCACTATGTCGTTAACTTTTTTTTAATATCGCAAGCATATTCACAATTCACATTTTTGCAGAACACAGAGGGATTTATTCCTCTTTTCTAACTGGATGATTAGCAATCACATTCAACAACTTACCTTCTCTCTTATTTTATGTAAAGACCAGGGGTTCGCGGCAACCTATGACACGCTTGCCACATGTAGCACATGGCACAATTCTCAGTGGTGCTCTGCATTACTTTTATTTTGCATTGTCAATTTCTTATTTTAATATAGATGTTTAAAAATAAATAATATATGTACCATTTTAAATTTTTAATGTTTTTGTTAAAGAAATAGTTATATTTTATTCTGTTTGTTTTTGTACTAAGTAACATCATTAAGCGATGCAAAATTAAGATATAATAAAACTGTATAAATCTAAGTTATTAATATCTATTCATTATAATTCTACGTGCATTATCATGAGAATCGAATTGTTTCAAAAGTGTCCTCCTGCGTGGCACACCGAATCATATCATCGGGTTTGGCACGCCACAGTTAAAAGGTTGCCGACCCCTGGTGTAGACTGAAATGAGACCGCCATTGTATAATGGTTATTTCATTGCACTGTGGTCTTAATAACTAGGTTCATATCCTGACCTAGTGGGTAGAGGTACTAACTGCTATACCATAGGGCCTGGGTTCGTATCCTGCATAAATCATGATGTTTGTGAACGTATAGTGCCTGAACGGCATTGAAGTATTCTAAATATTCGTCGCAAAGAAAGTCCTCTACCCAATCCTCATTATCACTTAGGGTTATTCTCTCTCAAATTTGGGGTGAAACCGAATTAAATGTATTATCACCTGCTTTGGGTGCTCAAAGCTGCGGCTAATGACAAATTATACTAAGCCTTTAGCCGTATAGATGCAAAGAAACATTCTAACACATTATTTATAGTAGTGGAAAATGCATTTGTTAACAACAACCTCTCGATTGCTTCAGAAACGGTTCTCTAGAACAGTTCCACTATCAGAGTCTTATACAGACTATGTCTCTCTCTTTCTCTCTCTCTCTGATCAGAGTCAACGAACAAGACTGAACCCTAATCTTGACTGCCTGACTTCTTAACTCCACCGTCCTTCATATAGTCTCAAAAACTTCTTGCAGGGTCGATCTCAGGATCTTATTGACGATTCTCCTTGGTGATATGATACTTGTCATAAGATTTGTCACCAAGGATGATAAAGTTACAGATATGGAAACTCTGGTCACATCTTCTAGGATTATCTAATCTTATTTTTCAAGTTTATGATAGGAAACTAATTTCGCTATGAATTGTCCCACAATGAGAATATCGCTGCATGGAAAGTAATGCACACGAATTGCAATATGTTAAAAGACAACATTTATTTTAAAAACCCATCTGTATAAGGTGTTTTTATTGGAATACGATATTTAAATATTTTTAAAGCGGATGCGGAATTTTATTATTCAGTTGTAAAGAAAATAAGAATGGAAATGTGAAAAAAATTGGATTTAAATCATTCTACTTTCATTTTAAAAACAAGTTTTCGTTCTGTAATAAATAAATTTTTTAGTTTATAAATGAATATCGGAGTTTTAAAACTTTATAGTATTTATTACATTTAATTTGATAGTATATAACTCATACATCGAATGGAAGACCAACTGAAACAGTGTTGTTTGCTGGCATGCATGCGAAATTTATGTTAATTTTTTCCCATTCCCCGCCGATCAGCGCGCGAGTTGAAAAATAGCGACTAGTGAACAGACAGCGTTTTGTGTTCCCCAGTTTGCGAAGACAAAATCTGCTATTATTGTGGAAAGAGCGTTCCGGTGGACACCTCAGTGGACATGTGAACACTCATTATAAGCGCACCTGGAGCTTAGAAAATACTCACGGGGTGCTAGAATCGCCAGGTGATTCATTAAATTGAATGTTTGTGCGCCAAATCTTGACGGAAAGTGTATGGGCCTTTCATTTTCGGAGAACTAACCTTAACTGGTTCTGTCTATCTTGATGCTCTACAACTGTGGCTATTTCCTCAATTGAAAGAATATGAGTCAAGATAACTTCATTTGGCAGCAAGATGATGCACAAACTCACTGGCATTTCTCACTACGCGATTGGTGGAACCTCACTCTACTCAACCAATGGATTTTCCGCAAATGGCCTTACGATAAAGTTTGTTTCGCATGGCCTCCACGTTCATCCGATCTGACGCCATGTGATTGTTATCTGTGAGGGTTTGTTAAGGATTGTGTGTACATACTTCCGCTACCAGCTTATTTTCATCTGTGAGGGTTTGTTAAGGATTGTGTATACATACCTCCGCTACCAGCTGATTTTCCAGACTTAAGACACATGATTGAAGCAGCTGTTGCAGGAATTACCATAGAAACACTGAACAAAGTTTGGGATGAACTCGCCTATCTAATTGATATGTTCCGTGTGGCGAATGGAACTCACATTGAATATTTGAAGTTTGTAGGTAAAACTGTTTCAGTTACTCTTTCATTTGAGTATGGATTTTACTTGTAAGTTATCTATACATATAAATAAAAATGAAGTGTCTGTTTGTAATTTGAAATTAACAGCTTTTTACTGAATGAATTTAAAAGTATATACGGTACTTATATGAAAAAAATCAATTTTTAAAATTTTTGTCTGTCTGTCTGTTTATCTGTCTTCCTGTCTGTCTGTTTGTTCTGGATAATCTCTGAAATGGCTGGGCCAATTTTGACGAAATTTCACTGGCAGATAGCTAATGTTATAAGAAATAACTTAGGCTACTTTAACTATAGAAAAAAAAAATTAGGGTTCCGTGAAAATAAAATTAAAACGAATGAAATGGTGAACAATATCCGTTTCAAATAGAGATTATTTATTTCAATAGGGATTATTTTTATTCATTAAGGATTATTTTTAGTCTATAGGGATTGTTTTATTTCGCGAGCCTTCTGTTTCAACTTTTCTAGTAGTTATATCAAACTTTTTTGTTTAATTAGGTTACTGACACTCGCGATTTTTCCCGTTCATGTCTGATACTAATAATTTTAACAGTTTTCACACCATCGACACTGTCAAAGGTCATGCATCGTTCTTACCCCTTGCTTACGGCTTCGTTTGTGTTCGTTTCACCCTTCCCAATCCTCTCCCATTCGACAGTGTCAAAGGTTACGCGACCCTTCCTTTCCCCCTGCTTGCAGATTCGTTTCACCCTACTGCTACTTAGACCTGATATGAACTGTTGCATTCAACGCTTATAATCATTCCAATGATTTCATTCTCTCTCAAGAACACTGAGCAAGATCAATTTTTCCATAACATAGACAGCATTTAAAACTTAAATTAGGAAGTTTTTGGGTTTTACGTCATTTGACTTCTCACAAGGCTCCGCATTTAAATAGAGGTAAGCCAATTTCATACCTCTATTGTTTATTTCACTGCCAAACACTGCACACAAACTGCAATGATTTTACAGTCCTCGCCCCATCGACAGTATCAAAGGTCATGCATCCCTATCACACTTTGCTCGACAAAAAACAAAGAAAAAAAAGTAAAACAAAAAATGAACATTGATTCACAAAGTAGAAGAATGATATTATACTTATAGCATAGGTATTTCTTTACGTGGAATATATAATTATTAAGTTTTCATAAATTCTGCGAATTGAATAAACACTTTTTTGTTAAACTCCACGTGAATGAAGTCGCGGGTAACAGTTATTTTACATAAAATAAATGCATCAGAAAGTAATATTAACGTATTACACATCCAGATAGAAATTATTTACATTACTTTAATGCGCTTACTACACAAAATTAGTAACAATGTGTTAATTTTGCTGAGCAGAAGGAAGATGTTTTCAAAAATTGATCCATAAGAGAGTTACGGGCGTTATAAGTAAAAAAAAATCTTTTTTATCAGCTATTATACCAACAGACTTAAAATTTGCCAGACATGGTTTTTTGTTCAGCTGAGAGATGCAAAAAGCTTTTTTGTTTTTGTTTAATTTACAATTCACGTAAAATTAACTCATTAAAAACTTCTTTATCCTTCAGTCTGTATTGCTTAAATTTTCAATTCACCCGTGCGAAGAACGGGTATACCAGCTAGTACATAATAAAAACTATATAGTGTTAAAACTCCGATATTCATTTACAATCACCCGGCATTTTGTATTTTTTGCATATTGTTTACATCTAAATTGTTCTTTGAAACAAGATGTAAACGAGATAACGTGTTACGAACAACACACTGCTATAATAATATTAAATAAATCTAAAATACTTATATCAATACTTTATCCGTGAAGTCTCTTGTGGTGTATACACACAAAATAACGATGAACTTTGTCCTCGATAAGCGGGTTTTATTTAATTTATGCTAAAATTGGATCTATTTAAGAAGAAAACCAAAGCATAAAAACAACTACCTCTATTATGGAACTTTTAGTAAATATCTAACAGATTTGTTCGATGAGACAATAAAAAGATTAACGGAAGATAACGATAAAAATGTCCGAATTTATGGAAGATAATGAAATTATAATACCTTACTGTCAAAATGAATAAAGGGATTGAGGAACGAACAAAGAAAATGTCTCGGGAAAAAGTTCTCTGCTTATCTCCACAGACAAAAGTTTTTTATTTGCTCTATATCGCTTTGAGTTAATCTAATTTTTAAGATAGGATATACAAACTATAGAATTCTTTTATAAGCCTTTTCACAAAAATACTTTTAAACTTTTAATAAAAATATGGTAATGTACAGTTTGAGGAGGAAAGTTTAAAAAGATGTGAATGCTAAAATTCTGCCTTTTATTGCCTTTTTTTTACAAAGTTTAAATGATAAAGTATTACATTTTATCAAAAAGTTAATTTTCATCTTTTCATCTTTTTATTATAATTTTAGCTCCCGAAACAAAGTTACGTTTTTAGAAAAGTAGTCTATTGCAGAGTTAGAAGTAAATAGATTTTCTGATGATTTAATAATTGTTTAACCATAATCAAATGATATACGTGATCACTTCAGGGAACACGGTATCGAATATGAGATTGTCTTTTGCCCATTTAGAGACCCATGATCATACAGATGCAGTGGCGCACACACAATGTGTGTGTGTGGGGGCCCCCAAAGCCCTTGATTTTTTTCCGATTGATTATAATTCTAAGTATATAGTACGTAAAATTTAATTAACTATTTGTTATTAATGATTAATTTCATTAATTAATGCTAATTATTTATTCGATAAATAGTTTTTTTACTGTTTTTTGTTCCTAAAAATCGACAAAATCAAAAGGAGCGTGATACAAGAATGGTGAACTTTCAATCCCGAATTCCCCCTGGAAAATTCCTGTGTGTGGTACTGTGCAGATGTGATCTTAATTTAGAATGATTATAAGCCATAAAAAAAAATTTCGGTGTATTTTATTACAGTAATGGTTTTATAGAACTTTTAAAATTAAGTTAGGCTTAACAGGAAAATCTCCTGGTCCTGAACGGGTTAAAATAAAATGTTGAATGTCATTCAAATTAGCCATCCGGTAAAGTGTTTAAGGACGCTCACTGTAATGCCGAACGGTTTGGGTTCGAACCCCGGATAAGGCATGGACGTTTATAAGTGTATAGCAGTGATCCGCAACCCTCGGTCCGCGGATCCAATGTTACCGGGCCACCTAAAGAACATTAAACTATTGCCATTTGATTTAAAGTGGTGCATTTCTCTCGGATTTGCGCAACTTTCCACGGAAATCACTTTATATTCCGCGTTTATATTACTTTTATTTATTTTTGGTGTAACTATATTTTATTCTTAAGGTATATTTAAATGTAACTGAATTAAAATTGTTTAATCAAAACAATCTAAAACATAAACAGTCAACGTGTCCCACCCTCAGTGGGCCGCGGTAAAATTATCCAACGTTGACTGGTCCGCAGCGATAAAAGGTGCGGAGCACTGGTGTATAGTGCCTTCCCTGCATAATGGCACTCAAATTGTTCGTCGAGTCCCAAGTCCTGTCACAACAATGAACTTATGAAGCGACAAAGCTGCCTCTAAGCCACGAAGCGGACTAAGGTTAATGGATGGGGAAAAAAGTGGGAGGCCCTGGTGTTTTCCTCAAAACTGGGGTTGTACCAAGCCAAATCGTACTGACACCTGTATGGTGCTCATAGCTGCAGTTAACGACAGGCATTCAACTAGCCCGTTATCATGATGAATTTTCGTGAGCCTCGATCTCATGTTACTGTAGATTGGATGGAATTAGTAGCACACACAGGAATTTTCAAGGAGGGGGGATCCGGGGCCGAAAGTTCACCATTCTTGTATCACGCTCCTTTTGATTTTGTCGATTTTTAGGAACAAAAAACAGTAAAAAAACTATTTATCGAATAAATAATTAGCATTAATTAATGAAATTAATCATTAATAACAAATAGTTAATTAAATTTTACGTACTATATACTTAGAATTATAATCAATCGGAAAAATCAAGGGCTTTGGGGGGAGGGTCTGGACCCCTTGTGTGCGCGACTGTGGATGGAATAAATATAACAACAACAAATATCATCCAATAAAATTTTAATACCTGCTTCTTAAGTTATAAATCCATTTTTAGAAGCCAATATAACTGCATCCACATAGCATTATCTTAATATATTTTGTGGTTTGATTTGAATTGTGTTTTTATAATAATTGTTACATCTTTCACAATTGCTATACTCATATTCTTAAGGGTGAAAACAAATTTGGCAAGCGCGCACAAGAAGATTCAAAATCAAATTGCGACCATGCTTTGTTTACAAAATTTTCCTTAAAAGGAATTATATTAATTTTTTTCCGAATCAGTTTTATAAGTCAAAAGGCAAGATTTAAAAGTCATTTACATGTACTTAATACATTAACTATTCTGGAAGCAACATCAACAGATTTTGATTCTGAAACCCAAATTTATATGTAAAGAATAGAAGGAGAAGAATAGGAATTGCTTATAGTAAAAATTTTTTATTAACGTATCCGACTACGTTCGGAACCGTGATTTTGCAAAAGCGTATAAAGGGATAATATTTATGATATTTAGTGTCATTTATATTTGAAAATGTGTATAAAATTGTTTTAAGACTGTGACGAATCTGTACGGAACCTTTCCACTAATCTTCTTAGGCGTCTTTCTGGGAAATATAAATTCGCGTTTATTTTCAATCAACTCGAAAAAGAGGTATGGGATATTTAAATTAAATAAGGTATTTAAGTCGAGAGTTGCGAGATAGCAAGAGAGATGATGGTAGGCTTTTGAACCAGTAAAGTTAAACACATAATTAGAAGATTCAAAGAGATTAGATTCGTGAAGACGTCGTGCTGCTAGACGTACCAGAAAGCTGATATAAGCCAGTGGTAAATATAATTCACGTACGCTTAAAGTAAGCGTCAGTTTGAGCTACTTAGTTAAAGTTAATGACAGTTAAGAATTTTCGAATACGTGTGTTTCTCGGATCTCCTATTTCGGTAAACCTTGCTTGAGTTTGAGCTAGATTATTAAATAATTGTATTCTTAGTAATTTTATTTAATATAAAGGCAAATCCCTTAAGCGACGTAACATTATTGTATTATATGTTATCAGAGATTTTTGAGGAAATTATAACAAATAAATAATATTATTATTCAAAATGGCTCTTGGTGGTTCTTTGCCGCAAATTAATCTTGGTGTTCAAGGTGTGACCCAGGGGGGTCATCACAAGACTAGTATTACAATAAAAGTTATTTAAGTACAATATTTTGGCATAAAATGAACATTGAATGACCAATTTTCAAAATATTTTCCTTTTGTGAAAAATGCTTATATTTTAATAATATTTTACCTGTGTATAGCTCAGACCCCTCTACAGAGTCTCAACTAGAATTTTTGAAATACACTCATGTCCATAAATTAAGGATAATGAAGTTCGGGCAAAGAAAGTGACAGAAGCAAAAAAAAATTGACTTATTTGTTAATTCTATTTATTAAACAAAAGGTAAAGAGCAAAAAAGATGCTATATGTTTGACATAATTAATAAAAATTGCAATTTTTACTCCCTGGAGCAAATTTCAAAAAGGAACCTGTTTACAAAAAACAGTATAACATAGTTAGTATGATGGTTAATACGGAGTATGTCTCCTGGACGATGCAATACAGACCTTACAACGCCTAGGCATGCAGAGTATCAAATTATCAATCTGATCTTGGGGAATATTACACCACTCATCAAGCAATGCCCTCCGAAGTTCCGATACACAGGTGGGAGAGGGTTGACCGACTGCAATTCGTCAGCCAAGCATATCCCACACATGCTCTATTGGATCCAAGTCCGGTGAGTATGCTGGCCAATCCATACGGGTGATATCCTCTGATTGAAGGCATTCGTCTACAATGTTGGCACGGTGAGGACGGGCGTTTTCATCCATAAACAGGAATTCAGCACCCATGGGGCCCCGAAACAAACGTACATGGTGTTCCAGAATGACATCCCCATAGATATGATCTGTCATCGTTACACTCTGAACATGCAGGTCAGTTCTGGAAAAAGAATAATTCCTCCCGAAACGCGCGAGCCATCTTGCACCACCGTAATGGTGTCGTTCAATGGTGTTCTCTTGGTGGTAACGGGTACCTGGCGCTCTCCATATTAAAGTCCGGCGAGAATCAGACTGCAAACTAAACCTGGACTCGTCGGAAAACATCACATAAGATCACTGTTGTGGTGTCCACAATGCATGCTCTCTACTCCAGGTTAATCGCTGGCGACAGTGAGTTGCGGTAAGTAGAACACATCTGTGACAGGCCTACGAGTATATAGACCAATGTGCCCTAAGCATCTGAACACAGTGCGCCTTGAAACTGTCGTACCGGTAGCTGAAGAGAGCTGACGAGACAGGTCTGATGCTATGCTCCGTTTGATTCTTTTGGCAGTAACTGCCAAATACCGGTCCTCATTCGGCGTTGTAACTCGGGGGCGACCTGTGCTGTATCATCTACTCTAATTACCATCATTTTGGAATCGTTGCCTAAGCCTGGAGATGACACTCTGGGCGATTTCAAGTTCCTCGGATACTTCCAGCTGGGTACGTCCGCATCCCAGTCGTCCAATAATTCTACGACGTAAAAAATCATCCAAATGCTTCCTTTGTGCCATAACTATGCTGCCATTGCACTGAAAGGCTTTTAAAGCGCTTGTGAACAATTTTACTTTTTTGCCAACATTCCTTATATGCCCCTCTCTTACACTCTTTTCATTGTGAAGTACTATCCGCGCCATCTGGTGGTTTCCTATAATTTGCATATTCTTCTTCAAGATGTGTGTGATAATTCTACAGGTCAAATTTTTATTTTAGTGTTCAATTCCTGTGTGATTCTGAATTATCCTTAATTTATGGACATGAGTGTATATAATCCATGTTTTACGACAACAGATAGGAGAAATGTTAAGAAAAAGACGCCGATAATTATTTCAATGAGTTGTAACTCTGAAAATACTGTGAAGTTTTCAAAAATCATAGTTGAGCCTTTGTACAGAGGTCTGAGCTATATACAGGCAAAATAATATTATAATAGAAGTATTTTTGACAAAAGGAGAACATTTTGAAAAAAAAAGGTTATTCTAAGTAATTTTTGCCGAAATATTGAATTTAAGTAGTTTTTTTTTATCAAAATGTCCTTAAAACAATTTTATACATGCATTCTAAATTAAGTGATACTAAATATGCAAATTATCTATTTATGCACTTCTTTTAAAATCACGTTTCGAACGCAGTCGGATACCTCAATGCTGTTTTTTCTTATGAGAAGGCGTTATAATTTTCTACTGTAGAGAACAAAACGAAATATGATGGCTTATCGTAGATGCGTCTTAGAAGCAAAATTACGCTTATTTTTGTCTGTGAAAGCATACGATAATATTTTATTCATAAATAAAATAAGATTTTTTTTTTGTCATGAAAAAAGTCTTGAAAACTCAATGAGAATATGTCTCAAAAATTAAAATTTGTAGGAAGTTCTGAATATGCTTGAGACACCGTCATTTTTAAAGGTAT
The DNA here is from genome assembly GCA_019973935.1 of Trichonephila clavipes. Taxonomy (NCBI): domain Eukaryota; kingdom Metazoa; phylum Arthropoda; class Arachnida; order Araneae; family Nephilidae; genus Trichonephila; species Trichonephila clavipes. Next base: position 200,556 of record BMAU01020535.1, on the reverse strand, counting down.
TTTAAAAGCGACTATATGTAAAAATGAAAATAGAAATACATTAACATTTCCTTTTTTGAATTACATACAAAACTGTTGAAAGGCCGTTGTAATTTTCCACTGATATTTGATTTAATATACTAGCCGCAAGTCTCCCAGAATATATCAGAATATTTTTATTATTTATTAATGTGATTTTCTATGAAGATGTGGTATATATATAACAGTGTTAACACTGGATCAACTAAAGTATTTGTTTAAATCATAATATATTAAACATTTTTTAAGTATTATCTAAGAAATTTGTTATTGAAGTTATAAATATGGATAAAATAAATCAGGTTAGAGTTTTTGCTTATGAAATTAATATTCACTTTACAGCGGCGTATCTAATTTTGTAAAATATTATCTGATTCAACATTTATGAAAGGAAATAATATAAAGCACTATTAATTAAATTTAAAGATGTCTCAAAGGGTTATTTCCGATGTTTGCAAAGTAAAATTCTGTGTTTTGATGTCGGTTTTGATATGACTTCTACTGAAGGTTACTTTGTTCTCATGAATATCAAATTTAAAATAAATGTAGCCAATATCCTTTAAATTATGAGATAAATTCCATAATATTTAAATATAATTTTATAAAATATTCCATTTGTATTCTAATATGATTTGTGAATTAAATATAATTATACTTAAATTATTCGTGTTTTTTTCAATCAACTTTAAATTAGAGTTAGTATAAATACAATTTAAGGGCATCACTCTTCATATGGCTTATATCACCTAATATTACTTTGTTTTTGAAAATATGATTTAAGGAATAAATTTAATTTTTTTAAACTCTTTTATTAGCAATTGATATTCCGAATTTTTCTATTTACAAAATTTTTGAACAGTTTTATAAAAGTTGTAAATTTTAATTATTAAGATCGAGTATTAAATAAATTTAATAATTTGATGGTTGCTGATAAAACTGACATCATTGTTAACAGATTAAAACAAAAGTTATGATAATTTTAAACTCACTGATAAGGTATATATATATATATATATATATATATATATATATATATATATATATATATATACTGCTGGAAAATTGCTAAGGACGGATAACACTATCATCCATAGCAACAACAAAGTGAAAGAAACCAAAATGTGGAAAATTAGAATAAGTGCGGGATATTAGTAAGAAGTATGAGTATGCAAATTTTTTCCACGTCTGTGTATCACGTGATAGCGTTCATAAGAGCTTTAAAGGTTTTGACGCGTGTGCATAGTTGTTATTTCAAGTCAAAGTTTTACAGGAAAGATTTAATAGACGAACTTAAAATTTTTGGCATGTCTTCCCGACATCACATAGATGATTTTATGCTTGGCCGAATTATTGGAAAGATCGAAGAGAAGGGCGAAAAATAACAGATGTTGCCAGGGAGTTCGACATCGCTCACAGCGTTGTTTCACGGCTGTGGAAGTCATTTAAAACTACTGGAATGTGTAGTAGATGGCACGGGGGAGATCGAGTTAGAAGTACGACGCCTGCAGAAAAAAGATATATCGTCCTATCAGCAAAAAAGAACAGGCGCACCACAGCTCAGCAGGTGGCAAATCAGTTTCTTGCTGCCTCAGAAAGCAGATCTCCCGAAAACTGTTGCCAGACGTTTCAGGAGAGGAGGACTATACGCACGCAGACCTGTTGTGTGTGTCCCATTGACCAGACAGCACCGTACTGCCCGTTTGCAATGGTGTCGAGAGCATCACAATTGGACTGAACAGGACTGGGCATGCGTACTATTCTCAGATGAGAGTAGGGTCAGGCTGTCATCGGATTGTAGACGCCAACTGATCTGGCGCGAGAGTGGTACTGCTTATCGTCCAGAAAATATCCAGGAAAAGGACCGATATCCGACATGCAGTATCATGGTGTGGACCGGCATCATGATCAATGGCCGCACGCGCCTACATGTGGTTGCGAATGGGACTATGACGGGCCAACGATACATTGATGAAGTTCTACTTCTTCATGTTCGTCTTTTCCGTGGTGCTGTCGGTGATAAATTTGTTTTTATGGACGACAACGCAACATGTCATCGAACACTCGCTGTTCAGGATTGTCTAGACAGCGAGGGTATTCAACGTCTCGTATGGCCAGTGCGTTCTCCAGATCTATACCCCATTGAAAATGTGTGGGATGCTTTGGGGAGGCAAGTTGCTGGTCGAAACTATTTTCCGACAAACAAGATTACCCTCATCCGTGCATTCACAGAGGAATGGGATAAATTGCCTCAACAACTGCTGGATAATGTTGTGCAAAGTATGGTACGACGTGTGGAATGTTGCATCACACTCCACGGTGGACATATCCCGTACTGATACCTTTCTTTAAGGTGCCTGCTGACTTTTAGATGCATCGTTCCATTTCTCCGTACGCAGATCAAATGAACATTTTTTTTTCTTTCAGATGTTTCACAGCTTTTGTACTTTCCAGAACAATAAATATTCTTTATTCCAATGTCTGAACAGTGTGGCAACTATATTTTATCCTACTAGGCCTCATGTCTCGCTTAATGTTATGCTACATAGCAATTTGTGATCCGTCCTTAGCAATTGTCCAGCAGTGTATATTTACATAATCTGATAAAAAATAGTTTGTATCCCTAAAAATATATTATAATTTTAGAGATAAATTTCCTTCATCCCTCATCAAATTCTTATGGAAGAATCTCAAAAATTAATATGTTTACTTTCAATAAGATTGGTTTGTATTTTTATTAAATGTCAAATTACTATTTCACTCCACATTTCTTTGAAAATATGATAGCCCGGAATTTAGATAATACTACCAGAATTGCTATAGAATTGTCAAGTGAAAAGTTCAAAGTACATTCTAATCAAAATATTGATTAATAATAAGATATATGTGCTCTATAAATTTAATGAATCCTCAAATTAATTTAGTAATATGATAAAAAATGGTTCAAAAAATTAGTTCCAATTGTTTTCCTCATCGATATTTTGTCATTCCTGTAAATTACAAAGTATGCTGTTAGCAGTCCATTAACCCAATGTTTTTCAAACTGGGGGTCAAGGACCCTTAGGGGGTGATAATCCAATGAGGGCCGCGAGCCTTTTAAAAGTCGAAAACAATAGATTATTCAAAAAAATTGTTAATTTACAGAAAGAAAACCAATAAAATATATTCTGACATAGTGAGAAATGAAATAAACTTTTACATTGATATAATACACTTATTAATATATCAGTACTGCGTAAAGCATTTTATAATTAGTTTATCAATACAAAGAACAAATTTAATAACTATCGGTGCCCCCATGGGCTTGTCATATCTAAAATTATATGCAAAAAATTAAAACTTGTCTTGATAATTTGTACGGTTTATAATAAATAAAAATTGCGATTAACAATTACGCGATTCAATTCGGCATGGTTTTTAAAAATGTTTTTATGTATTATACAAATATATCAAGTTTATACCCTATGTATATAAACATTGAAAACTCATTTATATGATTAATAATGCATTTGAAATGGTGATTTAAAGCGCGTGATTGTATGTTAGCAATACTTCATTAACAAGAAAATCAGTATAATCAAGATACGTAGAAATAATCTTCGCGAAATAATTATGTTTAGTGCAAAAGTAACATTTTTTATTAATAAAAATAAGGATTTGATCCATGCATAAAAATCCATCTTAAAAGAAATGATGCGTTTTGGGATACATACATTATGAAATAACTGATGAACTTATCACGTTTGCTAAGCTTTTTTTAATACATAGATTGCACAAACATTTGTGAATATGTAAACGAATTAATTATCTTACTCTCTATATAATATTATCTGAATTACTTTCATCAAACGGAAAATGCTTTTCTCTTTTCTGAAATCTAAGGGGATTGAAACAAGTAAAACAAATATTACAAGTATATTTATTTGAAATGATATGGTAATATATTTGGATGCATAAGAAAATTAGTTTTGAATAATGATCAATACAATTTTAGAGAACTCTGAGTAAAAATACATTATTATCACATATAATTAATTATATAAACGTAAACATGTGTACAAATCAAGTACGGGGTTACTAGAATTTCATTTATTTTGAGAACAAAATAGTTAAAGCAGATGAAAACATACATATCTAACGTGTAACTTGGTTTGAATTGAAATTGCTTTAAAGTTATTGATGACAACCCTCTTAATTTTAAGGCATTGTTAACTACTAAGAACGTGCCATAGTTATGTTCAAACCGTACCTTGTAAATGCAATGAATAACATTTTCATACAGCATCTCCTGTTACTCTAATATAAGGAACCTCGGCTTGAACCCAGGACATGATCTATACGGAAACTTATTTTTAAATTTTCCTTCTAAAACAAATTATTTATATATTGTCTAAAAATATAAATTCTCGTAATTGATTAGCATAAAGCTTAGTTTCTGTGAAATTTTATGACACACACACTGCTGAAGGGATTCTTTAAGACAATCTTAACCTTAATTCACTGCCCCAAGTCTAAGATAGCTTTAGATACACACACAAACACGCACGCACACTGCTAAAGGGATTCTTTAAGATAATCTTAACGCTTAACTTCGCAATTTTTTAATTTTCTATGAAAAAAATATGTGAGCTAGTTCTCAAGTAATAATAAAAGGAAAAAATATGAAAAAAAATTAAGCAGTTTTCATTGAATTTCAGTCATTTTTTTGTTTGTTGCAGAAATACAATATTGCGCAGTAAATTATAAAACTATTTTTTATATGATTCATTTATATTCATCATAAAATATTTAATTTTCTTGTCTGGTAATTTATTTCTTTAACATACAAGAGGAAGCATAAAATATAATGGATTATTTTTATAGCAAAAACACAGTTCTTGAGGCATCAGAGATTTTTTATAATTGCTGTGGTTTCTGAAAAAATGTACTTTCATCTAGTGACAAAATTAGCATGTATTGCGTTGCAGTATTCTTTTTCTCAGATAAGTGTTTTGTAGGTAATTAAAAATATTGAGTCTGTTAAATTAAAATAAATCATTTGTTGCAGAAATGCAACAGTGCGAAGTTAAGGGTTAACCCTAATTCACTGCCCCAAGTCAAAGATAGTTTTAGAAAACATAATTATTTTTTCATCCTGGACAATTGACCGTACTCCTTATATTTGCTTCTTTTTAGTGATTCTCAGTTTTAAAATGTAAGCTTCCTCTGATTTGTAGAAACTTTAATATATTCATTACTTTTATTAGTATATATACATATATATATATATATATATTGTTATGAATTTAGTCTTATTCTAATTGTTTCTACTCATTTGTGTTCATTTTTACAGTTTAATTTGTCGTATCTAATGTGATTTCAACCCTGTTTACCTGTAATATCATTTCCACTGCATTGCACGGCCCCCATGCTTTAACATTGGTTTAAATGGTAAACTCGCCAAATATTGCAGCTAGCGCCAAGTTGGCGACGGATTTGGCGACTTAATTTTTGGCGCCAAATTTGATATATCGCCAAATGTGGGCGATAAGCTTGGCGACCATGGCAACCCTGCTCCTAATAACCCTGTCTGGCAACCCTATCGCGGTATTGTAACACTATTGTATTGAATGTATTACTGTATTGAGCTTTTCTCGTACGCTCCGGATTTTTCTAGACCTTTCTATTTCTAGATTATTCTGGCAAGTGCAAGAGGTTTCTGACCGAAAGGTATAAAAAAGGCCCCGGGCCGGCTAGTCAGTTAGTCAGATCTCAGCTTTCATGCAAGTGATACCTCTCTGGTTGAGAGAGAGACGATGTCATATTGCGTGTGTTATTGCTTTTATTGAGTTATTATTTTTTTGTGCTGAGTGTTTACTATTGTTTTTGTTAGTGTATTGCATCTGTGTTATCAGTATTTTCATCGATTGTACGTGAATTTCTCGAACTGTTCTACAATTTGTGGAGGACTGTTTTGGCCAAGAATAAAATTGTTTTGGATTCCGCTCTTCGGCTTCAATCATTTCGAACCCCCGAAAACGCAACAATTGGTGTCAGAAGTGGGATTGAATGCCAACAACAAGAGCGATGGAGGCCCAGTTCCAGACTCTTCTAGAAAAATTGACCGCCAGCATGAATGCCAATATGGGCGAATTGAAATCGGAGTTGACCGCGAACAAGGAAGAGTTGAAAAGTGATTTGAAGGGCATTGGCGACAAATTGACGACTATGGACAAGAAATTTGAAGAAATGGAAGGAAGAATCGAGTCGGTGGAAAATAAATTCGAAAACAAATTTGTGGATATAGAGAACAAATTTGAAAATAAATTCGAAGATATGGAGAGCAAACTAGAGAAATTGAAGCAGAAAGTCATGACTGGTCAAGGGGATGAATTTAAGTTTCAAGCTCCTTATTCCAAGCCTTCCATCAAGCTTTCTACATATGACGGAAAGTCCTCTTGGCAGGTGTATAAGACCCAATTCTCCACAGTGGCGGATGCAAACCAGTGGGACTCCCAGACCAAGGCCTGCCAGTTAGCTGCTTCTCTTCGAGCCGACGCTGCTGACATTTTGCAAACTTTGCCGGAAACACAGCGGCTGGATTTCGACGCTCTCGTTAATGCTCTGGAGTTACGCTTCGGAGAGAAATGTGTGAAGGATTACAGCAGACTCCAGCTGAAGTCACGGCAGCAGAAAGTGTCCGAAACTCTCCAAGAACTGGCGACGGACGTCGAGAGGCTTTCTCACTTGGCGTTTTCTGACTGTCCGACTGAAGTAAGAGAAGTCCTGGCGCTGCAACACTTCATCGACGGGGTGCGTGATCCGGAAATCCAGAAAGCTCTCCGAATGGCGGATCTCAAGGACTTAAAGGGGGCCCTAGTGTTTGCTATGAAATTCGAGGCAGCCCAGCAAGCAACTCGAAAGGACAGACACCCCATACGAGCCGTCAACGAATCGGACACGTCGAACTCAAGTGTGGAGCGGTTAGAGCGACAGATGAGAAGCTTCTTGAATAGAGTTGAGTCTTTGATGTCCCAGAAAGCAGACGGGAAGAAGACCCTTAAATGCTGGACCTGCGGTCGAGAAGGGCATCTGCAGAGAAGCTGCCGGGCACGCCAAGGCGCTGAAACTAATAAGCGCCTTCCAGAAGGAGGTGTCGGAAAACTAATTAATGACCATCTCGTGGGGCGGAGGTTGCCAGATTTTGGAAAGCCCCACATTCCAGTGTGTCAAATTTCGACAAAGAGTACCGGTGAGAATGGAATTTTTATAATGGGACATGTTAACGAGCTTCCCTGCAACATGATCATCGATACAGGAGCCAATGTGTCTATCATTCGGAACGATCTGGCTCAAAAATTAAAAGAGAAACTTATCTGGACCCCACCCCGCGTGGTGCTACAGACCGTGACGGGGAAAAGATTGATATTCACGGAAAATTAAAAAGTCAAGATCCAGTTCGGAGACACTACCTACCAACATGCTGTGTATGTCGCAGATATTGCAGACCCTTTCATTCTTGGACTGGACTTTCTAAAGGAGCATGGTTTCACTCTAGACTTCAACAAGAACGAATTACGTTCCATACACGAAGAAGTCACTATATTCAAAATTGAACACAGGTCAGATTCTATTCGACAGGTAACCGCTAACGAGAATATTACCATTCCCCCAAGGACTGAAATCATAGTACCTGGATACATCGGTAACGATGTGAGTTTCAACTCTGGCCTAATTGGATCTGCGGAAAATAAAGCGAATGGATTGCTAATAGCTTCGACGCTAGTGGACCTTTCCAGAAAAACTATCCCGGTAAGAATTTGCAACGTAACTGAAAACCTAGAGTGTTCCAGAAAGGTGAAGTGTTGGCAACCTGTAGTCCAGTAACGTGTGTCTGCAAAAGTTCGAGCTTGCTCCTATCCAACTCGCCTCAACAGTTGACTCCCGACCTTCTAGAAAATGCTGAATTGTCCCCCGAACAGAAAAGCTCCGCAGAAAGACTGTTCCAAGAATTTGAAGACGTGTTTTCTAGAAACAGTAGCGATATTGGCCATACTACAGTGACACAACACAGAATTGATACAGCAGACCATCCGCCGATTAAACAGCACCCAAGACGCTTGCCGTTTGCTAAACAGGAAGAGGTCGGAACACTACTACGAGAGATGCAGGAAAATGACATCATAGAACCGTCTTCGAGTCCGTGGGCATCTCCAATCGTCTTGGTTCGTAAGAAAGATGGCTCCACAAGATTTTGCGTGGACTATCGAAAACTTAACGACGTCACCAAGAAGGACAGCTACCCTCTTCCAAGGATAGATGACACCCTGGATACCCTTTCCGGTCATAAATGGTTCTCGACTTTAGATTTAAAGAGCGGATACTGGCAAGTGGAGATCCATCCCGAAGATAGAGAAAAACAGCATTCACTTCCAGCCAAGGACTATGGCAGTTCAAAGTCATGCCGTTCGGGCTCTGCAATGCGCCAGCTACTTTCGAGCGCCTGATGGAGACCGTGCTAAAGGGTCTGACTTTTGAAGCTTGCCTTATTTACCTGGATGACGTCATAATAGGAGGGCGTACGTTTGAAGAACATCTTCAAAATATCCGGAAGGTTTTATCAAAATTAAGCGACGCTAACTTGAAGCTAAACCCTTCGAAATGCAAGTTCTTCCAGAAAGAAGTCAATTATCTGGGACACATCATCTCTGCAGAAGGTGTTCGTACGGACCCCGAAAAAGTGTCCGCCGTAAAGAATTGAAACGCCCTGAAAACCTCCGTGAGCTGCGAAGCTTCCTGGGACTATGTACTTATTACCGAAAGTTTGTGAAAGGGTTCTCTAACATCGCAAGACCCTTGCACAAGCTAACAGAAAGTAAACAAAAGTTTCAGTGGACAAAAGAATGTGAAGATTCCTTCCTCCAGCTTAAAGAAGCTTTGACGTCTTCACCGATCTTAATATATCCACAACCGGACAAGCCATTTATCTTGGACACTGATGCCAGTAATGAGAGTGTCGGAGCAGTATTATCTCAGGAAATAGATGGCCAGGAACGAGTCGTAGCTTATTGGAGTAAGTGTTTATCGAAACCGGAAAGAAATTATTGTGTCACTCGAAAAGAGCTACTGGCTATTGTGAAAGCCATCGAGCATTTCCATCACTATCTCTATGGCCAAAAATTTCTTCTACGTACCGATCATGCCTCTTTAACCTGGCTAATGAATTTTAGAAATACTGAAGGCCAGGTAGCCAGATGGATACAACGGCTCAACGAGTATTACTTTGACATCAGACATCGTAAAGGCTCCTCGCATGGAAATGCTGATGCCCTTTCAAGAAGACCATGCCCAGAAAATTGTCGTCATTGTTCCAGAGTAGAGACCAAATATGACTATGCTATACGCCAGATAACAACTTCAACAGCGACGCCACCCGATCCCTGGAGTGACGAGAAAGTTCGAGAAGACCAGATGGCGGATCCTGATATTAAACCCCTTATAGAGTTTATGGAGTCTTCCAGCAATAAACCAAGTTGGCAGGACATCTCGGCTTATAGTCCTACAACTAAGCAGTATTAGGCCCTCTGGAATTCTCTACATCTCAGGAATGGTGTTCTATACCGAAAATTCGAATCAGAGGATGGAAAGACATTCAGGTGGCAATTAGTACTTCCTCGATCTCGTATCCCAGAGGTACTCAAAGAATTGCATGGCAGCCCAACAGGAGGTCATTTCGGCGTCATGAAAACTTTGCACCGAGTTCGAGAGCGATTCTTCTGGGGTAAAGTGAGAGCTGACGTGGAACAGTGGTGCAAGTCCTGTGATGCCTGTTCAGCTCGGAAGGGGCCAAAGATACGTAGCCGAGGGAAGCTGCATCGCTACAATGTTGGAGCACCCTTCGAACGTATCGCTTTCGATATCCTGGGACCTCTGCCAAGGACTGCGTCTGGTAATAAGTACCTACTTGTTGTCATGGACTACTTCACGAAATGGCCCGAAGTGTACCCCATTCCGGATCAGGAAGCCCCCACCGTAGCGGAGGCTGTAGTGCAGCACTGGATATCGAGATATGGGGTACCTCTTCAACTTCATTCCGATCAGGGAAGAAATTTCGTCTCTGCGGTATTGAAGGGGGTCTGTGAACTACTCGGAATTGACAAGACCAAGACCACACCTTTGCACCCACAGTCAGATGGCATGGTGGAGAGGTTTAATCGTACCATCCTGAATAACCTCTCACTGATGGTCTCCAAGAACCAACAAGACTGGGACCAGAAAGTTCCTCTCTTTCTGCTAGCGTACCGCAGCGCCGTTCACGAGACTACCGGATATTCACCATCCCAGATGCTTTTTGGCCGAGATCTTCGTCTCCCTTGTGACCTGCTGTTTGGTCGCCCTCCGGATACACCTTCATCGCCTGAGGAGTACGTGCAGAATCTCCAGGCACGTTTTGAAGATGTACACAATTTGGCTCGAGAACGGATCAACCTGAGGACGGAGAAGATGAAGACTCGGTACGACACAAAAGCCACAGGACATCAATTCAAGGAAGGTGACAAGGTGTGGTTCTACAACCCGACTCGACGCAAAGGACTTTCTCCTAAGCTACAATCGCATTGGGACGGTCCTTATACAATTTTAAAGATAATAAACGACGTCGTAATCCGGATCCGTAAGTCAACGAATTCGAAGCCTAGAGTCGTTCATTACGACAGGCTTGCTCCATATTATGGCCATAATTCTTAGTGTGTCAATTATCGTGTAATTTATTTTGACCATGGTCTTGTATAAATAAGTTAGTGTGTAAATAATCTTGTAAATAATTTTGTTTATTGTTTTGTAAGTGTTTATTTTCTACTATGCATTACGTGTTTATTTTGTACTATGCATTAGGTGTTTATTTTGTACTATGTATTACATGTTTATTATTGCATATTCATTTAGTTGTTTTTAATCAATTGCTTTATTATTATGTTAACGTTTGATGAAGGGTTGTACTGCCCGGGACGTGCAGTTCTTGAGAGAGGGGCAATGTTACGAATTTAGTCTTATTCTAATTGTTTCTACTCATTTGTGTTCATTTTTACAGTTTAATTTGTCGTATCTAATGTGATTTTAACCCTGTTTACCTGTAATATCATTTCCACTGCATTGCACGGCCCCATGCTTTAACATTGGTTTAAATGGTAAACTCGCCAAATATTGCAGCTAGCGCCAAGTTGGCGACGGATTTGGCGACTTAATTTTTGGCGCCAAATTTGGCGATATATCGCCAAATGTGGGCGATAAGCTTGGCGACCATGGCAACCCTGCTCCTAATAACCCTGTCTGGCAACCCTATCGCGGTATTGTAACACTATTGTATTGAATGTATTACTGTATTGAGCTTTTCTCGTACGCTCCGGATTTTTCTAGACCTTTCTATTTCTAGATTATTCTGGCAAGTGCAAGAGGTTTCTGACCGAAAGGTATAAAAGGGCCCGGCCAGCTAGTCAGTTAGTCAGATCTCAGCTTTCATGCAAGTGATACCTCTCTGCTTGAGAGAGAGACGATTGCATAGTGCGTGTGTTATTGCTTTTATTGAGTTATTATTTTTTTTGTGCTGAGTGTTTACTATTGTTTTTGTTAGTGTATTGCATCTGTGTTATCAGTATTTTCATCGATTGTACGTGAATTTCTCGAACTGTTCTACAATTTGTGGAGGACTGTTTTGGCCAAGAATAAAATTGTTTTGGATTCCGCTCTTCGGCTTCAATCATTTCGAACCCCCGAAAACGCAACAATTGGTGTCAGAAGTGGGATTGAATGCCAACAACAAGAGCGATGGAGGCCCAGTTCCAGACTCTTCTAGAAAATTGACCGCCAGCATGAATGCCAATATGGGCGAATTGAAATCGGAGTTGACCGCGAACAAGGAAGAGTTGAAAAGTGATTTGAAGGGCATTGGCGACAAATTGACGACTATGGACAAGAAATTTGAAGAAATGGAAGGAAGAATCGAGTCGGTGGAAAATAAATTCGAAAACAAATTTGTGGATATAGAGAACAAATTTGAAAATAAATTCGAAGATATGTAGAGCAAACTAGAGAAATTGAAGCAGAAAGTCATGACTGGTCAAGGGGATGAATTTAAGTTTCAAGCTCCTTATTCCAAGCCTTCCATCAAGCTTTCTACATATGACGGAAAGTCCTCTTGGCAGGTGTATAAGACCCAATTCTCCACAGTGGCGGATGCAAACCAGTGGGACTCCCAGACCAAGGCCTGCCAGTTAGCTGCTTCTCTTCGAGCCGACGCTGCTGACATTTTGCAAACTTTGCCGGAAACACAGCGGCTGGATTTCGACGCTCTCGTTAATGCTCTGGAGTTACGCTTCGGAGAGAAATGTGTGAAGGATTACAGCAGACTCCAGCTGAAGTCACGGCAGCAGAAAGTGTCCGAAACTCTCCAAGAACTGGCGACGGACGTCGAGAGGCTTTCTCACTTGGCGTTTTCTGACTGTCCGACTGAAGTAAGAGAAGTCCTGGCGCTGCAACACTTCATCGACGGGGTGCGTGATCCGGAAATCCAGAAAGCTCTCCGAATGGCGGATCTCAAGGACTTAAAGGGGGCCCTAGTGTTTGCTATGAAATTCGAGGCAGCCCAGCAAGCAACTCGAAAGGACAGACACCCCATACGAGCCGTCAACGAATCGGACACGTCGAACTCAAGTGTGGAGCGGTTAGAGCGACAGATGAGAAGCTTCTTGAATAGAGTTGAGTCTTTGATGTCCCAGAAAGCAGACGGGAAGAAGACCCTTAAATGCTGGACCTGCGGTCGAGAAGGGCATCTGCAGAGAAGCTGCCGGGCACGCCAAGGCGCTGAAACTAATAAGCGCCTTCCAGAAGGAGGTGTCGGAAAACTAATTAATGACCATCTCGTGGGGCGGAAGTTGCCAGATTATGGAAAGCCCCACATTCCAGTGTGTCAAATTTCGACAAAGAGTACCGGTGAGAATGGAATTTTTATAATGGGACATGTTAACGAGCTTCCCTGCAACATGATCATCGATACAGGAGCCAATGTGTCTATCATTCGGAACGATCTGGCTCAAAAATTAAAAGAGAAACTTATCTGGACCCCGCCCCGCGTGGTGCTACAGACCGTGACGGGGGAAAAGATTGATATTCACGGAAAATTTAAAAGTCAAGATCCAGTTCGGAGACACTACCTACCAACATGCTGTGTATGTCGCAGATATTGCAGACCCTTTCATTCTTGGACTGGACTTTCTAAAGGAGCATGGTTTCACTCTAGACTTCAACAAGAACGAATTACGTTCCATACACGAAGAAGTCACTATATTCAAAATTGAACACAGGTCAGATTCTATTCGACAGGTAACCGCTAACGAGAATATTACCATTCCCCCAAGGACTGAAATCATAGTACCTGGATACATCGGTAACGATGTGAGTTTCAACTCTGGCCTAATTGGATCTGCGGAAAATAAAGCGAATGGATTGCTAATAGCTTCGACGCTAGTGGACCTTTCCAGAAAAACTATCCCGGTAAGAATTTGCAACGTAACTGAAAAACCTAGAGTGTTCCAGAAAGGTGAAGTGTTGGCAACCTGTAGTCCAGTAACGTGTGTCTGCAAAAGTTCGAGCTTGCTCCTATCCAACTCGCCTCAACAGTTGACTCCCGACCTTCTAGAAAATGCTGAATTGTCCCCCGAACAGAAAAGCTCCGCAGAAAGACTGTTCCAAGAATTTGAAGACGTGTTTTCTAGAAACAGTAGCGATATTGGCCGTACTACAGTGACACAACACAGAATTGATACAGCAGACCATCCGCCGATTAAACAGCACCCAAGACGCTTGCCGTTTGCTAAACAGGAAGAGGTCGGAACACTACTACGAGAGATGCAGGAAAATGACATCATAGAACCGTCTTCGAGTCCGTGGGCATCTCCAATCGTCTTGGTTCGTAAGAAAGATGGCTCCACAAGATTTTGCGTGGACTATCGAAAACTTAACGACGTCACCAAGAAGGACAGCTACCCTCTTCCAAGGATAGATGACACCCTGATACCCTTTCCGGTCATAAATGGTTCTCGACTTAAGATTTAAAGAGCGGATACTGGCAAGTGGAGATCCATCCCGAAGATAGAGAAAAAACAGCATTCACTTCCGGCCAAGGACTATGGCAGTTCAAAGTCATGCCGTTCGGGCTCTGCAATGCGCCAGCTACTTTCGAGCGCCTGATGGAGACCGTGCTAAAGGGTCTGACTTTTGAAGCTTGCCTTATTTACCTGGATGACGTCATAATAGGAGGGCGTACGTTTGAAGAACATCTTCAAAATATCCGGAAGGTTTTATCAAAATTAAGCGACGCTAACTTGAAGCTAAACCCTTCGAAATGCAAGTTCTTCCAGAAAGAAGTCAATTATCTGGGACACATCATCTCTGCAGAAGGTGTTCGTACGGACCCCGAAAAAGTGTCCGCCGTAAAGAATTGAAACGCCCTGATTGTGAAAATCACGAATTTTTCCCTTTTTCTCAAGCAAAACTAGTTTTTCAAAATGTAAATACATAAATCAGACCTTAAAAGAGGAATATGTTATTGTTTCTTTCAAATAAAACAAAATAATGGTTTATATACATTAAACATAAGAGAAACTATCTTTTAAAATGCGTCAAGATAGTTACGTTTTTTCGAAACAAACAGCAACTCTATTAATAACTCGCCAAGTTGGCAACCACGATTTCCTATGTTTCATACGTGATAAATTGGCAAACATTTGTTTCCTTTCATATAATGTCGACAATTGGATGCGATAATACGTAAGTACCAGCGTCAAAGGAAACGTTATCGTTTGTTTAAATTTTTATCAAATATTTTTTCATATTTTAAGATAATTTTATCAACAAACATATAACAGCGAAACACTTTAAGATTCAGAAAAGTATACAGTATTTTTTAATAATAAAATTGAAAAATTAGTTTTTTGATCATGTATGATGTCCTGGTTCCCTGAAATAATTTGAGAAAATGATCAATACTGGATTTCAACAGCATTTTTTTGATAAGAGTAAAAACCTAAAATACAAATGTTTAATTTACATGCACACATAAATACCATTACAGCAGATATAACATTGATATTTTATATATATAACCATCAAAAACGGTAGGTATTCATTATTCAATATTATATTCATGTAAGGCTACAATTAAACTTAATATTTCATTTAATGTAGCAGTAATTTATATCGCGAATCCTCGCTTCGCGCTTTCGTCTCGCGACTAACTTGAAAATAACACTTTTAATTTAATTTAATTTAATTTAATGTATGTAACTATGCAGTAACTAATGTTTAATTTAAAGTATGTATGCAAGGACTGTGGCTCTTGTACATTTTGAAAAACTAGAGAGGTGATTTCGGCATTTATAATATCAATAAATACTTGTTTTACTCAGTTGACTTGCGAGAAATTTGCATCTGGTTATTTTCTTACCTGAAATTTATTGCAACAATATCCGGACTCTAAACATCGCTCTCGACCCGGGAAAAAATAAGGTAGGCTTAGTTATTTTTAGGTTTTGAAGTTAAGCCTATACAAATTTGAATTGACTGTTTAAATTTATTATAGTTAGTTGTGTACAGAAAAACCATATTTCATTGTGTTGCTTACTTTCCCAAATTATTAATAACAATAAATCCATGACGTACTCAAGGGTGGAGTTTAAGGGTTCAACATAATTTTAATTTGTTATAAAGATTCCGTTTATCGCGGAGCTTTCATTTTTTAAAAAGTATAATCACTCCCTGGAAAGTAGTCTGCGTATACTACTGTAATAAATTGCTTTTTAATATTGTTGTTTATGTGCAAGTTAGAAATACTTTATTCTTGTAAAACAACCTCTGACAATGAAGTTCGTTGAATAGTCCTGTAACATTAACGTAGAGAAAATATTATCGAAAGTTAACTTACTGCCCTTTGACATAATCATTTCCCATAACTATGCTCCGCTGAGATCTGCTATACATGTCCTGGAAACTTTGCTAGAAGTCTTTTTTGGGATGGAGTTCAAAAGCTTCGTCACGTTTTGCTAAATAGGATTATCATCAATATCGATAACACGTTTTTCTCATCCCTAAATTCTGGGTAAGGATTTGTTGCTCGGATTCACAGTGAATATGCTGTTAATCAGCTATCATGTGCACAGTTAGTTGACGATCTTTAGTGATTAATTTCCTCACTTTTCCCCAATGTTTTCATCACTGACGGAGTTTGCCAGTCTTCCGCTACGAGGGTCGTCAGAAACACTTTCCCTGCTTTTCAGAAATGGTTGAATCACTCGTACATACACTTCATAGACAGTGCTTGATCTTCATGAACACGTAACAGTATCGCAAAAGTTTCTTTTTGTGTCTTGCCAAGCGTAACCCTTTCGGGACGAAAGACGCAAACGCGTGCGTGCCACCATGACCGGTTGATTGATTGATTGAATATTAACGTCACACTGTTCAGCTACACGAGGGCTTTTGGCGACGGATCACGTAATTTTGAACCATGGTCAAGTGACGTGGACGACACCTGAGCCACCATGACCGGAGGTTTCCGTCACAGGTGTCACTCACAGGCTGGACGATTTTGTGTAGTTAAGCCTAAATCCATGAAAATACCGAAATACAAACGTTGTTCAATATTGTTCTGTATATTATACGAACGGCATATGCTTTATATATTTCGTATTAATATACATTATTTAACTTCAATTGCATATATCTGTAGATGAGATTCGGGTACTAAGGAATACCATTTACATTTTTAAAGCATCTTTCACATGTCACTTTCTTTCATGTGTGTAATGTGCACCTGTAATTTTCGTATCCAGTAAATCTACTGACTCCAACCGTTATCGAACTCACCCTTGGCTTATGAAGCGATCACGCTGCCTCTAAGTACCTCACGCTACCTCTTAAATTGAATTATTAACATAGTAAAGAAAACTTTGTGTAACACAAAGCAATAAATGTTTCTAAGACAATTAAAAAAAAACCTTCTCAGTCATAATAATTTTTAAATTTCAAGTTCCCATATGCAATTTCTTTATAAGCAATAAAACCAGTATTTTCAGCTTTTTCCTAAAAGAAATTAACGGAAAGGACTCTCTGAGGTATTATTTCCTTAAAAAAATAATGCGATTGAAGCAAAATACAATAAAAAGGAATTTTTTGTAAAAAAACACTTAAGAAGGCAGTCATTAATCCTTTCAATAATTTTTTTTCTAAAGAAGAGAAAGTTATTAGTTATAATATTATTTTTAAGAAACCTGAGCATTATATTTCCCCTCGTTAACCTTTAACTGTATATAATTAATACTTTTTATTAAAAAGCATTAATTAAAAGAAAAAGTACTAAAAATACTAATATTTGTGACCAACTTTTAAAATGCATTATGCATCGGATTTGTATTAAGTATATTTATGATTAATATAAAGACAATACACGTTCATTCAATTTAATAGATACATTTATTCAAATAATTTTAATGACATATGATATCTGACCTTACGGCAGAATAATCAAGAGTGCTCAAATGAAAGTGATTCGAGTTGTGTACCCTCGAGATGCGTAAGGACAGGAATGAAACAGATACATATTGTTAAGTAGATCCTGATTCAAGGATCTTATGCAAAACAGTCACAAAGAAAAATAACAGTTCTTTAAGAGCGATGCGAATTTATTATCGGAAATCGAATTCTCTTTAAATACAGGATTCTGCAGCAATGTTCACAAAGTAAATCTCCGAAGGTCTTCACACCTTCAACAGCAATCAAACACAGTTATCAGTGTTTACAATACATGTATGTAAAAGATTATTCACAAGCACAGCCGAGCTAATCAAAACAATGATCACTACTTGCTGGTTGAATCAAGACTGACTCTTACGGCTGGCACCGCTCTATTTATAAACCCGGCCTAAACTTCTAGAAAAATCCGCACGCATCATAGAGTGTGTGATTAGTGGAGAAATTTCTAGAAGAATCCAAAGGGTTCCAAACTCACCAACATGGTTACCAAAGTCACCAAATTGGTCGCCAACTTGGCTCTATTGCCATTGAATTGTCACTATAGCGTAAGGAACGGTGTTTGCTTGTGAATATTACAATTTTAACATAATACAGTAAATATAATATAGAGTAATATAAATGCTTTATACACATCCAAATACAAATTATTTACATAAAATTCGTAACAATATATTTATATACTAGCTGGATGGCCCGGCGTTGCACGGGCTTCTTCAAGTGTACAGCTTTATGCCTTGGAAAATTCCCTTTCAATGTCAGCACTTATGTGATTTCTATATTAATGTCATTAAAATGCTCTTTTTCTAAGTTTCTTCAGCGTCTTTGTCCTGTCGGGTGTGGTCTGTTTTGTCACCATTTAGCTCGGCGTTGCAAGGGCTTTTTCCATGGGTACAATTTATCTCCATGGAAATTTTTCCTTTCTCTCTGGACAACAGTATTTCTGTGTATGTGTGTGATACTGAACGATGTGTGAGGGATTTCTGTATTTATGTCTCTTAAATCCCCTTTTCAGACATTTCTTCTACTTCTTCTCTTTGTCAGACATATTTCTTTCCCCTCCGTTCAGCCCAGCGTTGTATGGTTTTTTTCAAGTGTAAAATCCCCTTTTTTCCCCAAGGGATAAGATATTTTGTTTTCAAATATCTATTTTTGATTAAAAATTTACAAAGCTAATCCAGTTTTGTTCTCAAGAAAACAGACAATGTAAGAATTTAGTATTAAATAAATACTATTGTAATAAATAATAAAACGCAATATAAGTTTAATTGTTAAAGAAAATTATTAATTTATATTAATTTTCGTTAAATAATTAATCAAGAAATGTCTACCGTTAGCTATGAAACGACTGTTTTTATCTGGATGTTTGATTTTTTTTACTAATCTCGGCACTGCCTAGCAGGGCTAGACAATCCCCATGAATCCAAAAATCTGTAAAAAATCTAAAAACAGCAGTGGATTGCAAAGGACCTCGTCCTTTTTAAAACCCAAACAAAGTAAAATATGATTAGGTAAGGCCTCTCCGGAAGAACACCAGTGGCATTTCGGAAAAGTCTTTTGTCCATTAGAGAACCTGAGAGCTCTTGTGTGTCCGCTCAAAAATCTAGAAGAAGTAAATTGGAGAGGTCTACTACTGAGTCTAAAGGACTCGCCCGGACATTTAGCAAAGTACCATGCATGGCTGGGTGGAGTTTTAATTTTTCGGTTGAGCTCCAATTTAGAAATTGTGGAAATCTCAGAAAATGTGAGATTCCCTCTTGAACCCACACCCTCCACAGCAGCAGTCCCATCCAAAAAGTCAGCTCTTTCGTTACCCTCTATGCCAACATGAGATGGGATCCACTGAAAATGTATACTATGTCCCGAAGAAAGATCGTGAAGAAGACTCAGTATGTCCAGGCTAGTCTGATCACCAATGTCACCCCAATTAGCGAGATGCTGAATCGAGGCTCGACTGTCAGTCAAAATCCATATTTCCTGGAAACGATCCTCCAACTGAGCAGCACACTGCAGGCCACTGATGGCTATAAGTTCTGATCTAAAAACTGAACAGTAATTCGGGTTTTTAATTTTAAATTCTAATACCCCAGAGGGAGTATGAATGTACACTACACTTCCCGAAATGCCTTTATCACCCCTGCTTCCGTCTGTATAGATTTTAAAGAAGATTGTGGGATTCCATTGATAGTCTCCAGAGCCAGTTGGTTAACTAGGGCCGGTATCTCAGAGCTCTTAGTCACACTAGTCAAAAGCTGATCATGAAAATAAATTCCATCGAATTCCAAACCAGCTCCTGTGAAACTCAGAGAGTGAGGCTCCACATCAGAAGAAGGTAAGTTCAATGTTCTTGCGTAGGAAAAGACGCTATGTTTCATCAATCGTCTATTGTTAATCCATGCATGTAGGTAGGTAGAAGTCCTGTGTTGTGTTCATTGTAGCTGTATAGCTTGTTAAAATACCTTGTAAGGCTTTATAGTCTTCTTTTTGAGAGGACGGCAAGTTGCTCTCGAAGAGCACAATGTCGATTTGACAACTGTATCGAAGTCCAGTAATTATTCTGGCAGCACAAAGCTGCGCCCTTTCAAGTTTATTTCGATTGGTGTCCGAAGCACAGGAGTAGATTGGGATGCCAAACTCCAACACTGGTCTGATGAGGGAGATAAATGTAGTACGGAGAGTGCGCTCCCCAGTTCCGACCAGATATAAATTTGAGATATTAATTAATATCTCAAATTTATATCTGGTCGGATAGTAATTAATTTTATAATTGTCTTGTTTTTGAGATCAAGTGAATCTCTCATCTGTGTCATTATGTGTATTAAATTTCATTTCAATCGGATGCTTTCTTTTTGGGTCACTATTTTCAATGTTCCTGAGTGTATGTAAAGATATATAGAAGCAACAATATGTTATGAGTGAAAAACATACAAAGTTTGATACAAGAAATCAACCATGGCGTTTAGACAGGCGTCTCGCTGCTTAGGAAGGTTACGAATTCTGTTCGCCAAGAACGATGCCGCTTGATCATGGAACCATTTCAAAACTGCAACCTTTCCGTCATCGTAGGAGTGAAATAGTTGACCCATTAGGCTTTTCTTCAGCTGTCCAAAGATGTAATAGTCCAAACGTGACAGATCTGAACTGCAGCCTGGATGTATGAGGGCTTCCTGATTTTCACGGGCCAGTGCCGGGAGACACATCTTGGCGACATGTTGTAAAGGCGCCCCCCCCCCTCCCTCGGGTGCCTTTCTCCTAGATTATCATCGTGAGCTAGAGGTGTAGGAATAAAAGAACTAGAAGCTGCCATGATCTGAATATGACTTTATTAAAATCTTAAACCTTTAACAGATTAGATTATAGTATGATATGTGAGAGAATTTACGGTGGCTAAACACACAATATAATTATAATCCGAAATAACGTAACTCGGACTACTGTCAATAACTAAATCGCCTAAGCTTAATTTCAATGCGATCACAGATCCAAATATTTAGATATTCACTCCTACCTTTAATGTCGAACGAAGTATCAATCTATTTGATTCTAGTTGAAGTTGCGGTTCACTGGCGTGAAATGGTAGGCACCTTGATCTAAGGACTCTCTGTCACGGGTAATTTCTTTTGGCTGACACTTAACTTTTTTAAACCTCTTCACACTTAAAATACTGACTATCATAACATTCCCCAAATGCCACGCGGCTTACTTTAAACTTCTGTTATTTAAAAGCTTCTTAATTTGTATCTTTCCTTCACGCTTTATTTCTTGGGTTGGTTGGAAAAGAGTTACCATTCATTCTGGCCCCAAAGAACCCAAGAGGATATGCTAATGAAAAAACGCGTGAGCCCGTCCCAATGTGACCTTGCATTGTCTTGCAGAATGATGACAACTGACTACAGCATATCTGTGCGTTTATTTTTGATAGTCTTATGCAGCCGATTAAGTGTTTGGGTGTACTTTTTGGAATTGATGGAGACGTCCGTCTCCTTAAACTCCACGAATAGGGGTCCCTGCATGTCAAAAAATTCCCAATGACTACGCATTCTGGAAGGAACATCCACCGGCTTAAACCTTTCCAGTGTTAAAAACTTTCTTACAGATCTCTGACCCGTTTTGGCCGAAGTTGATCCACGCCAGTTATTTTTAAATGAATGCAAAGTCCTTACAAATGCAGTTATCCCTCATCTGTTGGGGCACGCGTGTGCTCCCCTATCGCGTTTGTTTCACTAAAATACATTGAAAACTGTTTGCATGCGACATTTCCATTCACTTTCATTTGAACAGGCCTTTTATAATTCGTTACCTTATTTGTAACCTTAATTCTTATTATAGTCGTTATAATTACAGATTTCTTTGAATATCAGATCTATACTAGGAGTATAAAGAACTTTAGCAGAAGTGCTTGATTAAGTAAATCCTTTTCACATGCTCTCAGTCTGAAAAGTAAGACAAATTACGTCTTCAGCTGAGGTAATATAGTAGGTCGTTCGCACTTTATGGAAACGATTTTGGTAGTTAATTTTTATCAATGAATGCCTTATATTTTGTGATAACTTGTTTTTATCTGATACCCATGATTCTTGGCAATAGCTAGAGCTCGAATGTTTTTATGAAAGTAAACTTTTTGGCAGTACTGTCATGCACATTTTAAATACTTCCCCTTTAACCGTTTTCCAAAGTCTGTTCAGTGTTCTTGGATGCCTTTTTCTTCAGGCTCGTTTTAATAAACCGAAAACATTTAAGTCCATTATTGAAGTGTAGGATAGTTTTACACGTTTTTCATCAAATGGGATACACTTTGTTCCTGTTTCTGACTCAGACGTGTGACTAGAGCCTTTATCTATATGAAGCTTAACTTTATCAATGACTTTCCCGTATAAGGCTGTAATTTCTTTTCTTCAAAATTTGGTTCTAAAATATTCTTCTGATAATAGAGTGAATTAATTTTGGCTTTACGTTGCGACTTTTGTGTTCTTAATTTGCCATTTTCAGAAAATCCTGTAAATATCATGAATCCCTTTGGGAACTTTAGTGTACACTGATGAACCCATTTCGTACATACATTCCCATCAGTTGGGAAATAGAAAATTGACATGCTTTTATTATAATCACTTAAATGTACCCATACCTCATCGAGTCTTTCCACAAATTTGCATTTTTTAACTGCTAGGTGTTTTTTATACAATTTTCTACAAATTGCTTTTCTTTTAACAATATTTTTTAAAAAACGAGACGAACTTTTACGTTTAAACATTTTTTTATTATTATTAAAATCTTTATGTGTGAATTCAATTACAGAGCAGGAAGACATTCCTAGTTTCAATGCATTAAATCTTTGAGTCAGTGGATTTTCTTTTCGGACCAGATACATCACTTTCTTGATAGTTGCCTGCGTTTAAATAGTCTTAGGATGAAGTTACGTGGTCATGTTTTCATTTTTACTTTTAGCTGGATGTGTGTTTGATTTTTAAAAATTAATATATGATACATAACTTTTATATAAATGTAATAACCGAGATTTTTACACAGCTTTATGATTTGTTCATAAAAATATTTCTCATCAGAAAGCGTAGTTACATAAACTTCGAGCCATATATCAATATAGTAGAAGCCATTTTTAAAACAAATCTTTTAATCCAATCTAATTAATTAAAATAAATCTTTTAATTGCACACAATGTAAACATTGCAAATAAAAACATTATTAGCTGATTTTTCTGAAGTTGCCAAAGTTTTATCTCAAAATGCACACGAGAAAATGTGTTACAAAATTGTTTTCATAAAGGGAGAACGGCCTTCTATATAATATAAGGAATAAGCGATAAAGCAACCCAAAATTGCAAGTTGTTTAAGAAAATAGATATTCTTTGAGCCTAAATCAACATATGCCGTGTTAAATCTATATGAATCTATAATGGTATTTATTGGTCATTTTTTATGTTAAGTAATTCAATTTAAAATATCAATTCCTCATTAAAACTCATTTTAACTCATTGTCCATTTGCATAAATAATTTAAGGTCCTTAATTTAGAATCATTGAAATAGAAACATAAGAGTAAAATTTAAAACGAAATAGTCATTACAAATTAATACTTAAAATAATAAAGACCCCACAAACAGTGTTTTTAGAAACATATTTATCTCTTTAAGAGCTATAGTTATCCAGTAAGATCTTAAACTATTAAAACCATCAGAAATTATATTTGTACGTATTTTAAAGTCACTAAAATAGCGACTGAAATGTTAATTATCATGTTTGCATAATTATCGGGACTCTTTTGATGTTAAAATACGAAAGGCGTCTGTCAATTATCTGGTGCTATTTAGTCAGGTTCTCGTTAGCATACGAGAAATGTGCTTTACTGATTGATATAGGACATAAGGCAGAGTTAGGATGTCGTGTGAAATCAAGTACATGTTAGTTAGTACCTTCCGGACACGATTGATTTGTCTAATGTGGATCATGATGCGAATTATGTTAGTCTATATGCTGAGAACTTCACTGTTGATTACTAGCGCTTTGAGTTTCACGAATACTGTAGCTTGCGAAAGTAACCAGAGTGATACCTGTTAGAATACAAAATGGAATTCGAACTAATTTTTGCAAGTTTCAACTTCATTGCATTATTGACATAGATATTATTTTTCTGAGAATCGAAAAAGGGCTTAAAATAAACAAAACAAGTAATTTGGATATGTTATACTTTGTTCATAAATGATGCTTTAAATCCAAATAAGTGAAGTAAAAAAAAAATCTCAACAAGCGAATTGATTTTTACGTAATAGTTATATATAAGGATCTTAAATTAATCTACTACCTATAAATATGGTGAGTTTAAAAACATGTACAATTAGTTGAAAAATGTGTATACTGTATTAAAATCTTTAAATGCATTTTTTCTGAGAAACTATGTTTTTCAATTTCTTCCTTCAAGGTAAAGTTCACTAAAGGCTTTCTTTTCAAGATATTGAATTCAAATTTTCAGAAAATGTTTTATTTATTTTTATTTGCAGTCTATACTATTATCTAATCTCTGTTTATATATTATTACGAATTTAGTCTTATTCTAATTGTTTCTACTCATTTGTGTTCATTTCTACAGTTTAATTTGTCGTATCTAATGTGATTTCAACCCTGTTTACCTGTAATATCATTTCCACTGCATTGCACGGCCCCCATGCTTTAACATTGGTTTAAATGGTAAACTCGCCAAATATTGCAGCTAGCGCCAAGTTGGCGACGGATTTGGCGACTTAATTTTTGGCGCCAAATTTGGCGATATATCGCCAAATGTGGGCGATAAGCTTGGCGACCATGGCAACCCTGCTCCTAATAACCCTGTCTGACAACCCTATCGCGGTATTGTAGCACTATTGTATTGAATGTATTACTGTATTGAGCTTTTCTCGTACGCTCCGGATTTTCTAGACCTTTCTATTTCTAGATTATTCTGGCAAGTGCAAGAGGTTTCTGACCGAAAGGTATAAAAGGGCCCGGGCCGGCTAGTCAGTTAGTCAGATCTCAGCTTTCATGCAAGTGATACCTCTCTGCTTGAGAGAGAGACGATTACATAGTGCGTGTGTTATTGCTTTTATTGAGTTATTATTTTTGTGCTGAGTGTTTACTATTGTTTTTGTTAGTGTATTGCATCTGTGTTATCAGTATTTTCATCGATTGTACGTGAATTTCTCGAACTGTTCTACAATTTGTGGAGGACTGTTTTGGCCAAGAATAAAATTGTTTTGGATTCCGCTCTTCGGCTTCAATCATTTCGAACCCCCGAAAACGCAACAATTGGTGTCAGAAGTGGGATTGAATGCCAACAACAAGAGCGATGGAGGCCCAGTTCCAGACTCTTCTAGAAAAATTGTCTGAAATGAAATCGGAGTTGACCGCCAGCATGAATGCCAACATGGGCGAAATGAAATCGGAGTTGACCGCCAGCATGAATGCCAATATGGGCGAAATGAAGTCGGACTTGACCAGCATGAATGCCAATATGGACGAATTGAATACCAATACTCAACGAGCAGATCAGCGCCAACAAGGAAGAGTTGAAAAGTGATCTGAAGGGCATTGGCGACAAATTGACGACTATGGACAAGGAATTTGAAGAAATGGAAGGAAGAATCAAGTCGGTGGAATATAAATTCGAAAACAAATTTGTGGATATAGAGAACAAATTTGAAAATAAATTCGAAGATATGGAGAGCAAACTAGAGGCGAAAATTTTCGAAAAGGTAGAAGATGTTTCCATCTCGTTCAGGAGTGACCTAGAGAAATTGAAGCAGAAAGTCATGACTGGTCAAGGGGATGAATTTAAGTTTCAAGCTCCTTATTCCAAGCCTTCCATCAAGCTTTCTACATATGACGGAAAGTTCTCTTGGCAGGTGTATAAGACCCAATTTTCCATAGTGGCGGATGCAAACCAGTGGGACTCCCAGACCAAGGCCTGCCAGTTAGCTGCTTCTCTTCGAGCCGACGCTGCTGACATTTTGCAAACTTTGCCGGAAACACAGCGGCTGGATTTCGACGCTCTCGTTAATGCTCTGGAGTTACGCTTCGGAGAGAAATGTGTGAAGGATTACAGCAGACTCCAGCTGAAGTCACGGCAGCAGAAAGTGTCCGAAACGCTCCAAGAACTGGCGACGGACGTCGAGAGGCTTTCTCACTTGGCGTTTTCTGACTGTCCGACTGAAGTAAGAGAAGTCCTGGCGCTGCAACACTTCATCGACGGGGTGCGTGATCCGGAAATCCAGAAAGCTCTCCGAATGGCGGATCTCAAGGACTTAAAGGGGGCCCTAGTGTTTGCTATGAAATTCGAGGCAGCCCAGCAAGCAACACGAAAGGACAGACACCCCATACGAGCCGTCAACGAATCGGACACGTCGAACTCAAGTGTGGAGCGGTTAGAGCGACAGATGAGAAGCTTCATGAATAGAGTTGAGTCTTTGATGTCCCAGAAAGCAGACGGGAAGAAGACCCTTAAATGCTGGACCTGCGGTCGAGAAGGGCATCTGCAGAGAAGCTGCCGGGCACGCCAAGGCGCTGAAACTAATAAGCGCCTTCCAGAAGGAGGTGTCGGAAAACTAATTAATGACCATCTCGTGGGGCGGAGGTTGCCAGATTTTGGAAAGCCCCACATTCCAGTGTGTCAAATTTCGACAAAGAGTACCGGTGAGAATGGAATTTTTATAATGGGACATGTTAACGAGCTTCCCTGCAACATGATCATCGATACAGGAGCCAATGTGTCTATCATTCAGAACGATCTGGCTCAAAAATTAAAAAGAGAAACTTATCTGGACCCCGCCCCGCGTGGTGCTACAGACCGTGACGGGGGAAAAGATTGATATTCACGGAAAATTAAAAGTCAAGATCCAGTTTGGAGACACTACCTACCAACATGCTGTGTATGTCGCAGATATTGCAGACCCTTTCATTCTTGGACTGGACTTTCTAAAGGAGCATGGTTTCACTCTAGACTTCAACAAGAACGAATTACGTTCCATACACGAAGAAGTCACTATATTCAAAATTGAACACAGGACAGAATCTATTCGACAGGTAGCCGCTAACGAGAATATTACCATTCCCCCAAGGACTGAAATCATAGTAGCTGGATACATCGGTAACGATGTGAGTTTCAACTCTGGACTAATTGGATCTGCGGAAAATAAAGCGAATGGATTGCTAATAGCTTCGACGCTAGTGGACCTTTCCAGAAAAACTATCCCGGTAAGAATTTGCAACGTAACTGAAAACCTAGAGTGTTCCAGAAAGGTGAAGTGTTGGCAACCTGCAGTCCAGTCACGTGTGTCTGCAAAAGTTCGAGCTTGCTCCTATCCAACTCGCCTCAACAGTTGACTCCCGACCTTCTAGAAAATGCTGAATTGTCCCTCGAACAGAAAAGCTCCGCAGAAAGACTGTTCCAAGAATTTGAAGACGTGTTTTCTAGAAACAGTAGCGATATTGGCCATACGACAGTGACACAACACAGAATTGATACAGCAGACCATCCGCCGATTAAACAGCACCCAAGACGCTTGCCGTTTGCTAAACAGGAAGAGGTCGGAACACTACTACGAGAGATGCAGGAAAATGACATCATAGAACCGTCTTCGAGTCCGTGGGCATCTCCAATCGTCTTGGTTCGTAAGAAAGATGGCTCCACAAGATTTTGCGTGGACTATCGAAAACTTAACGACGTCACCAAGAAGGACAGCTACCCTCTTCCAAGGATAGATGACACCCTGGATACCCTTTCCGGTCATAAATGGTTCTCGACTTTAGATTTAAAGAGCGGATACTGGCAAGTGGAGATCCATCCCGAAGATAGAGAAAAAACAGCATTCACTTCCGGCCAAGGACTATGGCGGTTCAAAGTCATGCCGTTCGGGCTCTGCAATGCGCCAGCTACTTTCGAGCGCCTGATGGAGACCGTGCTAAAGGGTCTGACTTTTGAAGCTTGCCTTATTTACCTGGATGACGTCATAATAGGAGGGCGTACGTTTGAAGAACATCTTCAAAGTATCCGGAAGGTGTTATCAAAATTAAGCGACGCTAACTTGAAGCTAAACCCTTCGAAATGCAAGTTCTTCCAGAAAGAAGTCAATTATCTGGGACACATCATCTCTGCAGAAGGTGTTCGTACGGACCCCGAAAAAAGTGTCCGCCGTAAAGAATTGAAACGCCCTGAAAACCTCCGTGAGCTGCGAAGCTTCCTGGGACTATGTACTTATTACCGAAAGTTTGTGAAAGGGTTCTCTAACATCGCAAGACCCTTGCACAAGCTAACAGAAAGTAAACAAAAGTTTCAGTGGACAAAAGAATGTGAAGATTCCTTCCTCCAGCTTAAAGAAGCCTTGACGTCTTCACCGATCTTAATATATCCACAACCGGACAAGCCATTTATCTTGGACACTGATGCCAGTAATGAGAGTGTCGGAGCAGTATTATCTCAGGAAATAGATGGCCAGGAACGAGTCGTAGCTTATTGGAGTAAGTGTTTATCGAAACCGGAAAGAAATTATTGTGTCACTCGAAAAGAGCTACTGGCTATTGTGAAAGCCATCGAGCATTTCCATCACTATCTCTATGGCCAAAAATTTCTTCTACGTACCGATCATGCCTCTTTAACCTGGCTAATGAATTTTAGAAATACTGAAGGCCAGGTAGCCAGATGGATACAACGGCTCAACGAGTATTACTTTGACATCAGACATCGTAAAGGCTCCTCGCATGGAAATGCTGATGCCCTTTCAAGAAGACCATGCCCAGAAAATTGTCGTCATTGTTCCAGAGTAGAGACCAAATATGACTATGCTATACGCCAGATAACAACTTCAACAGCGACGCCACCCGATCCCTGGAGTGACGAGAAAGTTCGAGAAGACCAGATGGCGGATCCTGATATTAAACCCCTTATAGAGTTTATGGAGTCTTCCAGCAATAAACCAAGTTGGCAGGACATCTCGGCTTATAGTCCTACAACTAAGCAGTATTGGGCCCTCTGGAATTCTCTACATCTCAGGAATGGTGTTCTATACCGAAAATTCGAATCAGAGGATGGAAAGACATTCAGGTGGCAATTAGTACTTCCTCGATCTCGTATCCCCAGAGGTACTCAAAGAATTGCATGGCAGCCCAACAGGAGGTCATTTCGGCGTCATGAAAACTTTGCACCGAGTTCGAGAGCGATTCTTCTGGGGTAAAGTGAGAGCTGAGGTGGAACAGTGGTGCAAGTCCTGTGATGCCTGTGCAGCTCGGAAGGGGCCAAAGATACGTAGCCGAGGGAAGCTGCATCGCTACAATGTTGGAGCACCCTTCGAACGTATCGCTTTCGATATCCTGGGACCTCTGCCAAGGACTGCGTCTGGTAATAAGTACCTACTTGTTGTCATGGACTACTTCACGAAATGGCCCGAAGTGTACCCCATTCCGGATCAGGAAGCCCCCACCGTAGCGGAGGCTGTAGTGCAGCACTGGATATCGAGATATGGGGTACCTCTTCAACTTCATTCCGATCAGGGAAGAAATTTCGTCTCTGCGGTATTGAAGGGGGTCTGTGAACTACTCGGAATTGACAAGACCAAGACCACACCTTTGCACCCACAGTCAGATGGCATGGTGGAGAGGTTTAATCGTACCATCCTGAATAACCTCTCACTGATGGTCTCCAAGAACCAACAAGACTGGGACCAGAAAGTTCCTCTCTTTCTGCTAGCGTACCGCAGCGCCGTTCACGAGACTACCGGATATTCACCATCCCAGATGCTTTTTGGCCGGGATCTTCGTCTCCCTTGTGACCTGCTGTTTGGTCGCCCTCCGGATACACCTTCATCGCCTGAGGAGTACGTGCAGAATCTCCAGGCACGTTTTGAAGATGTACACAATTTGGCTCGAGAACGAATCAACCTGAGGACGGAGAAAATGAAGACTCGGTACGACACAAAAGCCACAGGACATCAATTCAAGGAAGGTGACAAGGTGTGGTTCTACAACCCGACTCGACGCAAAGGACTTTCTCCTAAGCTACAATCGCATTGGGACGGTCCTTATACAATTTTAAAGATAATAAACGACGTCGTAATCCGGATCCGTAAGTCAACGAATTCGAAGCCTAGAGTCGTTCATTACGACAGGCTTGCTCCATATTATGGCCATAATTCTTAGTGTGTCAATTATCGTGTAATCTATTTTGACCATGGTCTTGTATAAATAAGTTAGTGTGTAAATAATCTTGTAAATAATTTTGTTTATATTTTTGTAAGTGTTTATTTTCTACTATGCATTACGTGTTTATTTTGTACTATGCATTATGTGTTTATTTTGTACTATGTATTACATGTTTATTATTGCATATTCATTTAGTTATTTTTAATCAATTGCTTTATTATTATGTTAACTTCTGACGAAGGGTTGTACTGCCCGGGACGTGCAGTTCTTGAGAGGGGAGCAATGTTACGAATTTAGTCTTATTCTAATTGTTTCTACTCATTTGTGTTCATTTCTACAGTTTAATTTGTCGTATCTAATGTGATTTCAACCCTGTTTACCTGTAATATCATTTCCACTGCATTGCACGGCCCCCATGCTTTAACATTGGTTTAAATGGTAAACTCGCCAAATATTGCAGCTAGCGCCAAGTTGGCGACGGATTTGGCGACTTAATTTTTGGCGCCAAATTTGGCGATATATCGCCAAATGTGGGCGATAAGCTTGGCGACCATGGCAACCCTGCTCCTAATAACCCTGTCTGGCAACCCTATCGCGGTATTGTAGCACTATTGTATTGAATGTATTACTGTATTGAGCTTTTCTCGTACGCTCCGGATTTTTCTAGACCTTTCTATTTCTAGATTATTCTGGCAAGTGCAAGAGGTTTCTGACCGAAAGGTATAAAAGGGCCCGGGCCGGCTAGTCAGTTAGTCAGATCTCAGCTTTCATGCAAGTGATACCTCTCTGCTTGAGAGAGAGACGATTACATAGTGCGTGTGTTATTGCTTTTATTGAGTTATTATTTTTGTGCTGAGTGTTTACTATTGTTTTTGTTAGTGTATTGCATCTGTGTTATCAGTATTTTCATCGATTGTACGTGAATTTCTCGAACTGTTCTACAATTTGTGGAGGACTGTTTTGGCCAAGAATAAAATTGTTTTGGATTCCGCTCTTCGGCTTCAATCATTTCGAACCCCCGAAAACGCAACAATATTTATGTATTTTATTGCACTTTTTGCGAGAAAATAGCATTAGTTTCTTGTAAAAAATTGAGTTCTTGCATAAAAAAGGACACATTTTAAAAACTTTCAAAAGTATTACAAATCTTATGGTTCCAAGTATAGATAAAGATGCTATTTATGTACTGTATAAATATTATTCAAATATATTAATTAGAATACCTTACCGTAACTGCAATTTTTCACTAAATTTTCACTCAAAATTCCCAATATATCCAAAATTATTTTTAATTATGCGGAAATTGTACTTGAATTCTATCAAATAAAAAAAGTGTTTATTTAGTTGAAAATTTACATACATCAAAAAAAGTGCTCAGAAGCTAGTCACATACCTTAAAGGAAACACAATTTATGTAATTAAAATATTTTAAATCTATTAAAGATTTAAATTTTTGTTTAAATACACGTGCAGAAATATCATGACGATCTGATCAAGAACTATATCGCGAGAATTAAATATTATCGTGAAATGAATATTTGATGATTGATGGTGAACTTTATTTTAGTAGTGCTTAGTATTTTGATATTTTGGGGATATTTGTTTGGGAGCACCTAGAACCAGTGGCGTAACGGAGAACTTTAGGGCCCCCTTCAAAGTCAGGTTTGGGGGCCCCATGTTGAATTTTACAAAGGGGTTACACTTGCGTCAGTCAGGCTTTGGGCCCCTGTAGAACCCTGCCCCCCGCAATGCGGGGGTTGCGGGGGTGCACCTTACGCCACTGCCTAGAACCCAACTCTGATTTTAAAAAAATTCATAAACCTTCCCAGGGATATACCTAATACTTTCCCAAATTTTCACGGCGATTGTATGCATGGTTTTTGAATCTATCATGTGCAGACCGACACACATTAATTTAAATATATATAGATTATTGGAATCAAATAAGTATTTTCTGGAATTTCTCTTTTTGTACTTAAGCATTGGCAAATATGTAACAAATTTAATTCACCACTTTGTTAAATATTTCTTAATCATATATTTTTTTCCATCTTGCTGAAAAAGAACATTTTATGTTTTTGGCTCCATATCTATGAAAAAACAAAATAACAGAAACAAGCTTTCTCTCTGTAAGTTGAAGTCTTTTAATTTCCCTTTGTATGAAAATGTACTGTTTAATAGTATTATTATTATTATTTTGAAGAAATTTTGCCGTTATTTGTACAAAATACTGTTTTTAAAGAGATAATTTCTGTATCATAATGATGGATCTATATCCAACTACTAGTTTGAACGTCATCCTATTTTATGGAGGTTTTATTACTGACTTTTTGCATATGTAGATCTTTGATGTTTACTAAAATATGTATCTTATGTGATCAATATCATGCACTCGAGAGAATTCTAAATGATAAAGGAGATAACATGATTATTAAACATCATAATACCAGCAGATAATTGAAAAGTATAAAAGCTAAGACAAAACATGCATATCAACATAAATTATTGACATTTTAAGTGGATTTTTAATTTCTAGAAATTTTATGCAATTAGAAAAAATTGAAAGCCATTATTTTAAAGGAGCATTCTAAATATGCATGTTTGTGTGTATGCAGAACTTAGTTGCTTTTAAGATGCAATTTTTATCGTTTATAAAAATTTTACATTACACATTTAGTACAGCTTAATAACTCTGTTGTTGTTGCTAACGCCACCTGTCTGATGATGCCTTAATAATTCTTTTCATAAGTTAGGAAAGATTAAGTGATTCAAAATAATATTCCTTTTGAGTTTCATTATAATGAAAGAAAGGGAAATATAATATGTAATAAAGAACACCCTAGAATATTAAATGTAAGAGGTATTGATATTTCCGAAATTTTTATTCAAAATATTAAACCTACACTTATCCTGAACCAACGTAATTAGTTCTGAATTTCATATGAAATTAAATCTCACAATATTGGTTGAGTAATACTCAAAATAAAGAGTAATTTTGTAATACTCAGTTTGAAATTTAAGTAATACTCAAAAATTAATTTGTCAAAAATATTTTCACATGTTTATATATATGTAGATCACATTGAAATAAATCGGATCGTAATCCTGCAGAAATTTTGTTTCCATTTTACGCTCATTTTCGTTATTTGTGCTATTAGTTGACGAGAAACCCAATAAAGTGATGATGAAGCATAAAAATAATTAAAATTAGCGTCCGTAGGGTTGTCTTCAAAAAACAATAGGACAGTAACTGAGTTGGTCACCATTCATATCACCCTAGTGGAACTGAGGGCAACAAGCCGAATTCTTGACTCTAATGTCATATAAAAGCTTCTGCAACTAATCATGTAATCTTCATTGATACTGCAACTATGCTCCGAGCAATAATAACAGTAAACTATTCTAGTTGTTTTTTAAAAATTCTTTTTGTTTTTATGTTTTATGTTATTTAAAAATATTCATGAGCCTAATAGCTAATATTGATTCATTATTTTAAACTACGCATTAGATCACATAATTTGTTAAATCACGATAAAATTTGAAAAAAAAAATTACCGGTTTATGAGGAATCAAAGAAGCGTTAGAAAAAGCAACTTTTAGGATTCGAAAGGGTTTTATAACCCCCTTGTAAATCCTTCAGACCTGACATATTTTAAACGAGGAATAAAAAATTGATGGTTTGAATTTTCTATTAGTATAGTCAGAAGTACAAATGCAAGAAACAAATTTAATTTGTATAAGTAGTTTTGTTATCCTGAAAGGTACATATATGTGCATCTCAAGTCTTATAAATGCCAAAAAAATCTAATTTATTTTCTTATTACATTTATTTTAATAAATATTCTTTAACAATGGAAGAAATACATACTTAAATTTTCAAATGAAATTTTTCAAAGCAATTAGTTTTTAAAGCAAAGGTACACAAATAATTGCATTTTGCATAAAAAATACGAGTCCATGATTTGTAACTGTCATATCTACATTTTGTTATAATGCGTCTGTCAATCGATAAATCGATTGTCCAATTCTGTCACATCGAACATTGGAAATAAGTTGTGCTTCATCTTTTACTATACCGAAGTTTATGATAATATCTGTTGTAATACCGCTTGCAGTATCATATATACCCTCTTCATCTTAATTTTCAAGAAATACTTCATCAGTCTAACCTACAGTTAGAACTCTTTATAACGAAGTCGCTAAATCTTGGAATTAAGTTCGTTATATGGAAAATTAGATACATAGAGGCTCATCTTTTAATATACTTTATAAACCACATAAAACAAATTTTAAATTCATAAGTACTATATACTAAAAAAAGTAATTATTCGCACCTTTTTTAAAATTAATATATATGTTTATTTTATATATCTTACCCATAAAAAGAAAGAAAGAAAAAAAAGGAAAACTACAAGGAAAACAAGAAAAAACAAGGTAGAATGTGTCACTGTATTTCAATATTAAGAAAATAATTTTATATTAAAATTAGCGAATTTTAAGGACATTTTCTAATTCAAAGCATACAAGTAATATTAAACATACATTATTTTATAAGTAGAACACACAGGGACATGGGACAACTCCGCTGAGTGTGAAAGGAACCTCGAAGATGTTTCTAGTGAACTGGACAATATGGGTTAACGGTTGCACTTCTTGGATGAAAAGTCCAGAACTGTATTGCTCTTGGTGAGTTAGGATCTAATAAAATCAGTTCAAGATTTATGGCCACCATAAAATGCGTTAAAGAGAGAATAACTTGAATTTTTTTCAGAAATATTTTTAAAAAAAGTGAGAAAAAGCTGAGTCACAAAAGAAAACGTTCGTTGTATAGAAAATTCACTTCGCTATAGAGAGGTTATTTTAAGAAGAAAATCGTGAAATGTTCAAGGTTCCAGGAAAAAGTTCGCTGTATAGAAAAATTCGCAATATAGAGTTTCGTTATAAAGAGGTTCGACTTTACATCCTCAGAATTCCCTTCACTTTAATCATCAAAAATACAATCTCACTTCGATTCATAACTTCCTGTATTTCTTTCCAAGTTAAATATTCTAAATCAGAATAAAAAAATAATTATAATAAGTTTCGTAAAATATATGTGTATAAATTAAAACTTATATTGCAGAAAAACTACAAATAATGGTTGACGATATTTTTTTTCCAATAATAAAACTGCTATTTATAGCATCGGTTTTTCTTGTTCACCAGATCAATAATTTTCTTGACTGTTCCCCCAAACGTCTTAATATACTAAGCTTGAAAATATTGTTTATTTTTGTTCACCAACAGAAATTGATAAAATACTTCCAGGTTCCGAATACTTCAACAGACAGCTTTAAAAATAAACATATGTTTGATGTTTTATTGAGAATCTATTCAACAGAGGAAGACTATTCTAAATGAAGAAATAAAAGGGTATACATAACACTATGAATTCTAGATACTTAAAAAACAAGAAATATTACACATAAATGTAAAGAACATTCAAATATTTTAATATAAATACTCGAGACTATAGAATATACAATATATGATAGCAGCATAATATACATCATATATTTTATCACATAGAAATAGTAATTTTCAAAACAATATTCTTAAAAGCTGAGTCCATTGATACTGACTATATATTTACTTGCCTATAACCCTGTTGTTTACGAACAAGAGTTCAATTTCAAGCTGTTCAATATATTTTAGTTCTTATGTGACTCAAAGCGATCAAAAGGAAAATATTTCATTTTCTCGAACGTTTCAAGGCGGATGAATCTTCTAAATCGTGACTCAACACACTCTAAATTGACAGTCATCGGGGTCATAAACTGAGAAAGCTTTTGCTCTAAGAAGCAAAATCTTTACAAAATAACTTTAGACTTGAAAAATAAAATGAATTGCTCCATATATTATTATCTAATAACCATAAAAAACTCTGCAAGCTCTTTCCCCTTTAATCTTTGATTTTATCCCGGTGATTTAATAACTTACGTATAAGCGTATTTTTCTATTTAGAAAAGGAAAAACACCTCTCTTAAAATGTTTAAAAAATAAAATATCTTTTATCCGAATGACTCATAAGATTATTGAGTTCATATCAAAGTCTATAAAAGAGATTATTACCTTTACATTCATATTGAATTAAATAACATGCAATAATAGTAGTATGAATTTTTTGTAATTAATGCTTAAAATAGTGTAAATAGTTCATTCTTCGATTTTTAATACAAAAATATTGTGATTAAAATTGTAATAATTGCAAGCAACACCATCCCTTACATTATAATAACGTTTCAATGGAAACGAAGAAATATTGGCGAAAAAGGAAAATTGGCATTATTTTTGGCAACCAAACTTGTCAATTTGGCTGTCATATGGATATCTCTGGAAATTACTGGGGAAATCTATTAACATAGCGATCAATGACGTAAGCGGATTTTTCGAGAAAGAGCTGAAAGTCAGCCGCGCAGACTTTAAAAAGCATCCGCTTGCTGAAACTGTGTGATTATAACTTCGGCTGTAGAAAAGGATGAGAGTTTGCTTGTGGATAATCTTTAATTTTAAATACTAATATTTTGAGATACTGATAGCTGTGTCTGAGCATTGTAGAAGGCGTGGAAACCTTCTAGGATTTATTAAGAGAATTTTAGTGTTTTATCCTGTATTTCGAGGATTATTTTTGCACAATAATTTTCAATCGCTCCTAAAGAAACTGTTTTGCTCTTTAAAACTAATAGCATAAAACCCACGAACCCCGATTTACGTAACAATATTATAATAAATGTATAATTTATGTATGTTACTTCTATATTATAAGCATTAATCAAACACTACAAGCATTTCGTGCAGATAAATTTATAAAAAATAATAATTTAAAATATTATTTAAAATGGAAATCTAGAGCTTGATGTGTTTAATAAATGTCTTAAAATATAAAAGGAACAATTATAGTTGAATTCTTAAATTTTTTTTAAAAAAATTAGAAGCACAAAATTACTTAGTAATTGATTTGAAATAAATTAAACAGTGTATTTTATGAATAAGCACTTAATTACTTAATATTTGAATTAAAAACAAGAAATTTTGTCTAAATAGGACATTTTACATTCCTTTTTTACTATGAAGAATTTATTTTTTTATTTCGGTCTATATGTTTAAATTATTTTTCTTGGAAACTATTTTTTATAACTTTATGAATATCTGCATAAGTAGAAAATTGAAATAGTTTGTTTTAATTGAAAATATTGTAATGTGGAAGGCCTCTAAAATGATATATTGTAAACTATTAATTACTTATAAAAGAAGAAATTAAATATTATATTTATATCCAGATTAAACTTTAAGAGTTTATTTAAGGCATATTTTAAACCTATTTCTCAAATTTTACAATCAATCTGTTTGCGTATCACAAAAGTAATTATAAATAAAATTAACTGAAGTTCAGCTTTCTGCCAAAATGTAAAGCAACTTTTAATCTGAGAGTTATCTTAGACTTCGGAGGATGGAAGAATTTTTTTGTTTTGTTTTTGGAATCCAGGTGTACATTTGAACTCTAAATCTTCTGAGACACCTCGTACTTTGAGTCTTGGTTAGGTGATAAGAGCAGCACCTGAGTTATTACCCCATTCGACATGGAAACGAGAATAAATTTTAATTTTTAATAAAATGGATTTTTTTTGCAATTGCTGCTAAGAAATTCAGATAAAAATATCCACTACGTTAAGCATGTCACATAAAAACTAGTTTTCATTAAACTAAACTATAAGAAGAAAATCAATAATAGACAATAGGTTTATTGGAGCATTAAATCTTAGTGGAGAAATGAATGTAAAATCTCAATTTAGATTAAATTTATATAATAATTTAGGTGTATAAATTGTGTAAACAGCTCTGGGAATCGTCATCTCTGTTGTTTTTCGATTTTAACATATTTATATATTAATTTCAAATTTAAAATTATTGTGATAACTCGGTGCAATTATAATTTTTTTAGCTCATGCACCGATTTTATTAGAAGACAAAAATAAAGAAATACAACCAATAAAGCTTTGCAAATTTATATAATGCATTCAACCATATCTGTGTATGACTTCCTATGAATATATATAATAATAAAAAAGTTGAGACGCAAGTGAAAACACTGAAGTCGAATTATCGGGTTTTTTGTAATATTCTTTAAAATTATGTGTAAGTAAGTCTTGCTACTTAGTTAAAAAGAAACCAAAGTTTTGTGATTTTAACAACTTTATGAAATTTATTACAAACAACTGCCCTTTTTTTTTTTTAAGCAAAGTTTTTTCTTGAAAAGTAATATTTTTTTCAAGATCAATTAATATCAAGCTGGAAAAAAATTAATCCGGAATGTTTCTTTCTCAAAATTAATTAAATTTGTAATAACTTTTTTTTTCATGCCAGTAAAACGAAACTCTTCGGTTGCCAGAAAATTTCTTTTAATTTGTACCGAGTCATACTTAAAATATATAAATATTCAAAAGAAGATTATAAATTGAATAAAATTTTACTATATCCAACTTTGAACTAAAAAAAGATTCACATATTTATTACAAATGGTACTCACACACGCATATTCCAAACTACGTAATATTCTGCTCAAACAACTTGCACATTATTAAAGAAATGTATTAAATTAGAATCGGTAGGTAAAATATCAATATTAATAAAAATCTAAAACCCTATTTGAATAAAAATAGGAAGACTAGGATCGATGAAGCCATTTCACTTCATTTAGTTATCATTACATGGGTTAGGATAATATTAGCAAATATTTATTTTACATCTTCCAGAGATTCATTTTATTTCTGGATTTTGAATACAAAAATATAAATTTTTTATATGCTTATTTTCAAACATACATATATTTTTAAACAAAATAGCACTATTCACATACAAAAATATCCTAAAAAATAATGTACTATTCACATATCCAAAAAATTAACGAAAAATATCTTTTTAAATAAATGAGTAATTTACCTTGAAAGTTGGCTTTCTGTATGGCAGAAATCATTAGACTTTGGTGTCAATTTACACTAATTATGATTATAAAGCTTATAATATCTAGCTTTTATTTGAAACGTATTTTTTATTTACATCTTCTGAATTTACATAAATGATTATGAAATTTTTTTTTATCAAAATTTGATCGTGTATGATACATTCAAACACACGGTGGGAAGGGGGGGGAGTACTTAGCAGAAGGACGCTCTCTTTTTGTAGAAAATTCTACCGAGTAGTACATTTTTAATTTTTCAAAACCATACATAGCACATGTGAAATAATTCGAAAAAAACGATTGCACAGTGTAAATTTTCACAGTGTCCCAGGTACACTTGGGATGAACCAGGATAATACCATTCGCCTAAACGAGCTCAGATCAGGAAACCCTTTTGATATTTTTCAGGTTGCCACGATAAACGAAGTGGTTATGTTTGAGAATTCAGGAACAGTGTTATCCCTGTCATATTTGTAGGTAAAATATTTAACTATATTTATGTATCCTATTATTCTTAAGCATTAATTGTAATATATATTTAACACGTAATTCACGTAATTCACGTAAATTAAATATTCTGATTATGTTTTTTAGATATTTCTCATGAAATAGCTTGTCTACCTCACTATGACCCTATCTGTGTGAAATACAAGGTGTGGCACACACATACACAAACAAGAACAGGTAGGTACCTTGAACAAGAGTGGAGGTGGCAACAATTGTTTTGTTGACATCATTCCAAGAACCTGCTATATCCATGTGATCAGTTTTGCTTTAATCGATCATGCCACATGGGAGTATTGCGTCATTGAGTAAAAAAGTGCAACTGCATTCTACCGGAAAAGTGTCAAATTTACATCTAGTACCTTGTAAAACTTAAGAAAACAGCTACGAAAACATTTCAAATATCAACCGAGGCTTATGGAGAGAAAAATTTGTCTAGTGCACATATGTTTGAAGGCTAGAAGTGGTTTTCAGAGGGAATTGACAGTGTGGAAGGTGATGAGCCTGATGGAAACACAAGGGCAGCGATTACAGACCAAAAAGTTGCAAAAATTCATGATATGATTAGGTTCCTACTAACATCAGTGGTCAGACTGTTGATCAACGCTACTGCACTGTAGCAGTAAAAAGTCTCCATGAAAAAAGTTGGAAAAATAAGACCATAATTGGGGAATGATTGATGCTTGTTGCACCAAGATGACAGTTAAGGTTGTCAAGCAGTTTCTGACCAGGGCATCCTCATTATTCACCTGATTTGACATCATGCGACTTTTTTTTTATTTCTTACAGTTAAATCTTGCTTAAAGGGAATCCATTTGACCTCAGATGAGAAGGTTCAGGCAAAAACGAAGAATTTCCTGAAGGGCCTTCCAAAATCCTCGTTCCAGAACTGCTAACAATAATGGCAGCACCGAATGCAGAAGTCTGTGAATACTGAAGGGAACTAATTTGAAGGTGATACTACCATGGAGAACTGTAAGTACAATGATTTATTGGACCAGTCGCATTTTTATTGTGTCACATCTCGTGTTAAAAATAAAGAAAAAAGAAAAAGAGAAGAAAAATTTGTTTATTACATTTTTTTTCATATTTATCTTAATACAAATGCTCAGTGTATATGATATTTTGTAACTAATTTGATGAACAAACTACAATTCGATTTTCACCGATTTGCTAAAACTAGAGCTAAGAGAAAATTTATTCGAAACCTTCGTATTGTTCTGTAGAAATTAAAAAAATAATATCTATAACAGCGTTTCTCACACTGTGAGGCGTGATAACCCTACGAGGTGGGCGCGAGCATATCGAAAAGTCGAAAACAAAAGTGAGAGATTTAACAAAATTATTAACCTACTGAAAGTGAACAAATAAAATACATTCTGACATAAAAAATTAAATACACATTTACACTGATATAAAACATTTATAAATATATCAGCAATGCAAAATGTATTTTACAATTAACTAAACAATAACGTTTAATAATTACTAGTGACCCCATAAGCTTTTCATATATAAAATTATATGCAAAAATTAACACTTTCTTTGATAATTTGTATGGTTTATAATTAATTCTTTAAATACTGATTAAAAATTACACGATTCACTGCCTAATGCCACCGTTTGACACGTAAGCTAGCGTATGTGGTGCATTGGGGGAGTAGAAAAGGAACAAATAAACAAATCCTCTGAAATAAGTAAATTCTTAGTAGACTCTGTCAAGTATTTTTTATTGCATTCCATAGCCTTCTGAATACTTGCATAGATAGCAATGCACAGAAAAGATCGTATTGCGAGAAGTATATATACGTCCGGGCAGTTAACACTTTTGCTCAGCGAGACGTTTATATACGTCGGCGGCACTTAAAAAGTCGTATTGTAGCCTTAGTTTCAAATTATAGTACTATTGAATTCAAAAGTTATTGTATGGGAGGGGGGAGATGAAAATTATGATTGAAAAGTGGGTCGCAAATATTGAAAGTTTTAGAAGCACTGATCTATAAAGATCCCAAGTATAGTTGTAATATTTTCAGTAAATAAAATGGATGCAATTTTGTTGTATTACTAACTATTTGGGAATATTTTTCTGAATAAATTATTAAAAAGCAATTAAATAGTGTAAATTAATTTTGATTTTATGTGTGTTTATAATGTGTAGAAGTATTAGATTACATTTTAAGTATATGGAAAAAAATGTTTACTCTTTTTAGATAACGGAAAATAAATGCACTTTAACCCTGTTATTATGTTAAATATTGCTAGATTTATTTCAGTTTCGTGAATTTAATTTTACGACGTTTTATTAGTTCATTAGCAAAAATGTATTCAAGGTTGTTTAATGAATTTAATGTGTTCTGTAACCTCAAAGATTTTTCATCATTACTTAGTGTTTTATTGTAATTTCTCAAGAGTTGCATGACTTAATTAACACTGTTCTGTGAACAGTTGATATTGTTTTTCTTAACATATAATTGTATGAGAAAGTCTTGAAACAGCAGGGTTTCTTCAAGTATAATTTGTTTTCCTTTATACAGTTTATTTATTGATATATTTGAGATGAATTTAAAATATATCACTGTAAAAGATACAGAAAGAAAAAGAAAAACAAAACATAGAGATCAGATTTTTACTACATATTTGTTACGTTTATTAAAAATACAGGAACTAATTGTATCATGCCGAAGGTTTCGAAAACATGGATTTGTGTTAAAAGTGTTTGGTTAAACTTCCAAATTTTTATGGGGAAATGCAATCATAAAAAAGGATAAAAATGTGTTGTATAATTTTCCTAATTGATGTGGATTTCTTAAAAATAATATTTCATTTTTAACAATTGAACAGAAAAAAAAATAACTACAGAGTTGTAATAAAAAGTAAAACCAATACACTATATTTGAATGGCAATTCAATTCCTTGTAACTGTGTATGCAACTGTACGCGTTTTATTTTAAAAAATTAAGAAAGACCCTTGTATGTTTTATGTAACTTTTTGGAGCTTAATAATGTAAAAAAGAATTTGCAGGAGCATACTTGTAAGCAACACTTACTTTAGATAACTCTTCACATAAAACTCAAAACACATTTTTGCGAATGTTTTTCCATCTGCTATGAATGAAAACGGGAACAGAATTAATATAAATTGCTTAAGACATTTTTTAAGTTATAATAAATATTATCTTAAATAGCTTCAAATAAAGAATCATAATATTGAGGATGATATCATAACGTAAGATGCATTTTAAATATTATTTTTGAATTAATTTTTTACACTACGAATACTTTAGAAAGTATTTTGTATGAGTTTTAAATAAAGAGCAGTAAATTGTTTTTTAAATAATAATAATAATAAAAAACAAATCATGTTTCGAAAAACGTGAATGCCTTGTAACTAACACCTAACAGCTGTATGATTTTTTTTGGCGTGGAAAATTAATTTTTAGTTTTTAGTAATCAATTTTGCCTAATATGATAAAAATTAACAATGAAAAAACTACATTTCCGAACCTCATACAAAAGTCCAAACCCTTTACCTTTTTAAAATTTTTATAGTGTTTATTTTTGAGAATTATCCAGTTGTTAAGCAAATTTTACTTTGGCTTCTTAAAATGGATTCAAACGTAAATGTTCCGATTAGAAATATTCCTCAGCTTGTATTCCAAAATTTAGCAATTCATAAAATTTGTACCTAAATTTGTATAGTATAAGGTAAATGTAAAAGTTCCATTTACATCCTAGAGTCATGTAATTCGGGTTACATTGTAAATTAAATACATTTAAAAGTATCTCAAGAATATAGTCAGAAAACTAATAATTTCTATCGTATAATGAATATATATTTTGACTTAACAGCAAAAATAATAGTTAAGTAATAGAGTAGCATAATTCAAAAAATTAAATTATTTTCAAATATATTGAAAATAGTGTCTTCG
The DNA here is from genome assembly GCA_019973935.1 of Trichonephila clavipes. Taxonomy (NCBI): domain Eukaryota; kingdom Metazoa; phylum Arthropoda; class Arachnida; order Araneae; family Nephilidae; genus Trichonephila; species Trichonephila clavipes. The sequence goes on along the minus strand of BMAU01020535.1, from coordinate 156,875 downwards.
ATATAACACTTCCTAGTTTTGAAAAGTCCTGGGTTTTACAGGCCTGGAGGAGAAATTAATTTTTTTTCCTAATCTAGCATATATTAATCATTTATTTCTTTGTTTTTCAATGATAATTCATTTAGTTGTTAAATAATAGTTATTATCATAAAATTTTTACGCAAATGAAATTTTGGAAGGTTTAGAACTATTTTTGAGTTTTATACAGTAATCAAAGGTAATTTAAGCTAAGTTAATTCAACTATTTCCGACAGTTTGCATTATTTTAAGTCAGTTATATCAATCACTTAAAACACTCTATATGAATAAATTGTGCTATAACACATACGCTAATTGTTTTTCAAACAATTACTGTTATTGTTTTCTCAAAGTATATCTGTTTTTATGAAGAAAAAATAATTTTGTCTAAATATGAAGCGAACATCAAGAAAAATGTATCTTCGTTATTATAAGTAACTCTCAATGTTATATACTTTATGAACTATAGAAATAAAATGCACAGACCTAATACGTTGTATTGAAGGGGATAAAATAAGTCACTTCCGACAACTTTCGGATTCTTATCGGAAATGGATAAAACTGATATAAAAGTTAGTTATTCAAATGGAACTAAATTGTGATGCTGATATAATTAATTAATTGAATTAAATAACTTCTAGAAACAATTTTCCCATTAGGGAATCTGATTGTTTTTCAGAATTAGAGAATTATCCCAATAACTAACATTCCACATTTTTCAAAGAACCAGATAATTATTTCCAAACATCTTCGGCGAGAAACTGTTAGGACTTTATGGTTCTTTTACGCAAGCGATGCTAACTTTTTTTAATGTTTCTTCACATCAACTGATGATGTGTCAGGTAAATAAACCAGTATATGCTCCTTCAAACTCATCTTTTTTTAAAGATTTAGCTTTAAATACTATTAAACGATTTTGCATAAAATTTAGATTTTGAGGTTTTGATTTTGATAAAAATGTGCAAAAAGTTTTGATTTTGTTGCCATAACTGTCTTTTATTAATGTAATGTTTTCCATGATAATATTACTTCTTTTAATTGGTGTTTTATATTTTTAGATTTAAATTAAAGTTCTCTATGATTTAAGGCAATCACTTAAAAAAAAGTATCCACAAAAAAATTTTGAATTGTCAAAAGTTTGAAACATTCATTAATACTAGGGAATACAAAAACATAATACAAAAACTTAAACTATTTTAAATCCATATTATTTCTGAGATAAATATTCTGATATGTGTAAAATTGAACTCTGTAATGCGCAGCGTTTCTCAAACTGTGGGGTGTTACTCCCTAGAATGGCTTAATAACCCTTCGGGGGAGGCGAGCATGTCGAAAATCAAAGATTTAAAATAATTATCAAATTACTGAAAGGAAGCAAAACGAAATACATTCTGACATCATAAAAAATTAAAAAAATACATATTTACATTGATATAAGATACCTATAAATGTATCAGTATGGTAAAAGTTATTTCATAATTAGTTTATCAATATTAAATTAAAAACAAGTTTAGTAATTACTAGTGAATGTCATGGAGGCTTGTCATATACAAACTATATACAGAATTTGATATTTATCATTATTATTTGTGTGGTTTATAAGCAAAGTATCATTGTAGCTTTAGCGTCGAAGAACATTATTAGTGCATTCAATACATAGTTGTTGTGAGAGGGGGATGCGTTGAAAATTATGACAGAAAATTGGACTGCCAATATTGAAAGTGTGAAAAGCACAGCTGTAATGGAAAGTCTATGTTTTATCTGTCAATCAACTATGTAATTAAGTTATATATTTAATGCAATACTTAAAATTATCATTTATTCCATCGCTTATTTTTGAGCCATTATCATTAATCCAAATTTTGTTAAGTTGTAATGAAAACAGAAGAAATTGTTATTCAAGATAAGCTTCTTTTGACAACTATACTTTTCTTCCATAAACATAATTCATTAAAAACTAAATTTCTTTTATTCAAACTTTCTCAGCAAAAAGGTTGAAGTAATAACATTACCTTCGAATCCTTTTTATTAAAACAAGATTATAACCCAAAGAGTTGTTATAGAAGCAACAACTGTTCGTTTCTCGAGACAAATACGTGAAGGTTTTTAGTTCTTTAGTGGAACTATTTTTTTTGTTAAATCCATAATCTCTTTATTCCTTTTGGTAGTACAGCGTGCAGTTTTATAACCTACAACACATTCACCTTTACTTTTTCATAATAGCCTCTTAATTTAATTCACAGAGGTTTGTTCGAGGCTTACTTAAATGTAACTTTTGAAGATTTCTCTTCTTTCGAATAATTACATTTACGTGGATTAAATGAAAATAGTCTTATCACTCTGTAGCTATCGTTTTTTTAATATTAAATTAACTCACAAATATTATTTCAAAATGCAGTCTTTAATTTTTAGAACTAGCGTTACAATATAACTATACACTAACAAATTTAACATGTAATATTTCTCTAAAAATACTTTCTACTTAAGTTTCAAACCCTGATGTCCCCTCGAGGGCTCATCTTCTTTAGATGAGTACGGATGTCATGATCCCGGGTGCCCTAGTGATCCTCCTCTATCTTCGACTCCCCTTTTTGTCCTCCCCTTTTTCTTTTCTTTCCCAGTCTATATCACAAATAAATCTTTTTTAAATGTACTAGGTACACACAGTTCTAGATTTATTTTGATTTGATTGAATGATATCAGTCATTATTATTAACACAGTTTGGTTATCCTTCGTAATGAGTTAATTTAGTTTCATTTTTTATTCAATTTGTGTCCTATTCTTTCGATGTTTGTATTGTTCGTTTGTTTTTGACTAACATAGTTGGTTTTCCAACCCGCATGTTTGCCGTGAGCAGCGTTCTCCCGTAATAAAAGAAAATGGTGTTCTGGAGATACCTTTTGCGCTTACTTTAGCTCACGTTTCTCTGTAGACGGGAGGCAGGAGCGAGCCCATTCCTGTCAATTGACTGGTGATAAGTCTCTTAGGTATCCCCGGAGAGGCATTGCTGTAGGGTTAGTGCTGCAGATAAGGGGTGGCGGGTTTACCCATCATATCCTCATTTTGAGGCTGTAATGCTTCGTCATGGGTGTACTCCAAGTAAGCTTCCAACCTGATTGTTGTCAGTTGATCAGAACACTGCCTTTCTTGTTGAACTCCGTGGTGGGTGGAGGTACTACAGAATGAAGGGTACTTCTCATTTATAGATCCAAATTTACTGTGCTCGTGGCCTTGTTTTATCCATCTTATCATTGATAAGCTGGACTTAACCAGATTTTCCTTGGATCCGTCAGTGTTAAGGGGGTTCGTAGATCTTTTGTGCCTAGGGCCCGAAATGAGATTAAACCGGCACTGATACTATATATTGTAATTGCAAACGATCGTATTAATTTACTGTTCTAATTTACATAAAGCTGCTACAAGGTAAGAAATGAATAGGGTAAGAAATGAAAAAAAAGAAAGGATATTGGCTAAACCATGTCATTATCTTTTCCTTACGGCTACCGGTTGCCAGTCCAAGACACAGGGAGTCCATAGGGGTGGATAATGGAAAGACTTTTTATACAGTGAAAACAAAACAAGTGAAAAGGGTAAGAAAAGAGTTAAGAAGAGGGTAAGAAGGGAGTTAAGAAGAGAGTTAAGGGTGAAGAGAGAGAATAAGAAGAGAGTTAAGGGAAAATCCCTCCTGTGTCAAAACTGGCAAGGTAAGAACTTAAGGAGAAGGTTGCTCTGGAAACAGGGAGGGGGGCGTAACAGTTTTAAGATAATAGGGAGTCAGAGAGGTTCAGAACTGGTGGAGATTTTTCGATGAACATCTAGATCAATCTAAATTCACATCTAAATATCCGTAACATGGGAACTTTTCCGTCTCTTTAAGAAAGCTTTTGCAAGTATGTTAAAGAAGCTCGGCAGGATATATTCAGTCCATATTTATATTAAAAAATCAAGTCATACGTTGCTTCCAATCTCACCGTGTTGTTACATGTAAAATATTAGCTATTTGTTTGGTAGAAACTTTTCAGACTTAAAACTATTTTGACCAAAGAATGTTTTTAGAGCCAAAATGGAGTTCAATATCTCTCCTCTTGTAAATATTTTTATAAGGTTATACTAAATAGTGATTTTCAGGTATATTACTATCAGTGCGATATTCAGAATAGTGAGAGTGAGTGCAATGCGAAGTAAATTGACCCAGGAGCGTATCGACCCTGGACCTCCAACCTCCTTGAAAAATTCATGTGTGCTCCTCTGATGATCGATATATAATCACGCTGACGAAATGAGACCAAAATCGTATTGCTTGTAATACTGCTCAGCAGCTGTGTACAGAAAGTGAATAACAAAAATCCTGGTTTATTTTGGCCATATACCTCATAAAAGGCTGATTGAAAGCTGAACTTTGCATACCATTGCTAAGAGCATATATGAGCAGTACCGCCAACAATGGAGTAAGAAACACATAAAAACTGGACATATATCCAATAAAACATGCCCTCTTTCCCGAAGAAAGTCATTTCAGTCTGATAAAAAAAATCCTCAGTGCAGTCGATATGAGAAGAAGTAGGGAAGCACTTTTACTCTACAAACGTCAGAGTAAGAAACCACTTGGATGATGCTGTCGTCCTTGTGTAGGGAAGCATCATGATGAATGGGCGTCACATTTTTCGACAGATGTTCATTTACAAAATATCATTACTGTGATGGACTTATCCTCCCTCACGAGGGGTCATTAGTCCAGAATTCGTTTTTATGTGTGTGTGTGTGGTCAACAATCAACAAATCTATAGGTCCCATTTTGTTCGAAAGGTTGTAGGAAATAAGAATATCGGTAAAATGGTATGGCCAATGATGATTGAAATATAATTGAAAATGTGTGAGATACCTAGTTACATGATTGTATTTTCCAGAGAGTCCCTCACAATTGACACAGATGCTGGTTGAGTAAAGATAATGTTACCTCAAGAATAATTCGATAATTTGATGTTGAGTATGAGAAGAGAGAGAGAGAGATACATAGTTACATGTGCAACCATTGCAATAGGCTCAATTTATGGCGATCACATGATAAAGACAATAATGTGTTTTCAATTAGAGTTAAAACATATATCAAACTAATTGTACTTGTTTTTCTATTTGTAAAACTTAGATAAAGTTTCAGATTTCATAATTGCGTTATTATGTTCAAATGCGATAAAAAAATCTTCAAAAGATTTTAAAATTTTAAAAAAAATTTGATTTTATTCATGTACTTTTAAATAAAATGCATTTTGTCTACCTTTCTGCGTTATCGTTGCTGAAAAATTTGTACTTTGTAAGAGAAAGTTTCTGAAAAGATAATAAGTTTGCAAAAACGAAGCCCATGATCTGATTGACTGGAAACATATTGCTTTTATCGTGTGACTATGACGTCATATGAGTTTTTGAACTGATTGGCTAGAAACACGTGGTTATCATTATCATCTGACTATGCCGTCACATGAATCCAACCAATTAGGAGTAACTCTTTTGCATTACCCTTTTTGGTGTCTGATTTTTTTTCTCTTAGTCGGACTGCGTTTTGTACTGTGTCCATTCTGTTAATATACATATTTTACGTTGATATATCTTCATGCTGTATCCATCCTGTTCCATAAAGTATGTATAAAAATGTATGAGAAATATGCATACAAAAATATTACTAAAAGAAACCTACCTATGCATTCTATGGTATGGAGATAAAAAGAAAAAAATAATAACAAAATCAATTTCAAAATTTATTATATTGCCACGAAGGGATTGAGTTTTCGAAAAAATGGAAACAGATTAAACTTTGGTTAAATGTTTTTGGACTCAAAATAAAATTAATTTTTAACAATATAAATAACCAAAAGTGATAATTAGTTATAAGTGAGTACTGAGGAATGAATACAGCGCCCATTGCAGCAATTCATATCCACTCATTCTCTCTCCTTGCACCATCGATTCAATCCAATTCAAGCACTGTAATTTTGGAGATTGTTTTTTAAAAAAATTAGAATTAAAAAAAAGCTATTTAATGCAGCTGATGTTTTTTTTCTTGTAACTATTTAGTAAGTATTTTAGAAGTTAAAAAAGAATTAAAATATCTCTTTTTCTTTAATAAAAACTACTTTCGCTTCGTACTATAAAAAGGTGAAAAAAACCTAAACTTCGTTCTCTTTGTAACATAAAAATGAATTTTCTTTTTTCCTTGTTCTACATACCAAAAGAGCAGAGATGTCGTTTTTGAAAAACAAAATTCGATCAAATTTACTATTCATTATTTTGCTTATTATTCTTTCTTTATTCTTTAGGTATAGCATTGTGCCCTCGTAGTACGAACTTGATGTCTTCCAATTGAATTTTTTTTTCAGAATTATGATGGAATCGGAAAAGTTGCTTTTTTTCTGTCTAATGTATTTTTGTTTATTGAATAATACTTTTTTATGCTACATTTATATATATATATGGATTTACATCAACTCGCGTTAGTTATTAATTCCTTGATATCGTACTAATGCATCATATGAAAACGCAAACTCGATGAACCATTATATCAAAACACAAAATGTGACCGATTTCCATTTGTGCAGTGAATGTTTCTCATGCGGTAAAAAATTGAAACATCAATAAATTATAGCTTCAACAAGGGACGCATTTCCATTTTATTTATGCTTCTGCTTTTGTGAAAGCCATTAGCAGGGTAAATACAGAGATTGTAAGGGTAAAATAAAATGAATGATAAAGAGATGTATAAAAACGACAAGAAAAAAAAAGTTGAAAAGGACGAGTTAGGAGGAAAATTTTATTCCATATCTTATAATAAAAGAAAAGTTTTTCAAATCATTTTCCAGTAAAAATTTACTATCCAAATGCATTATCAGTTACGAGTAGAATTTCAGATGAAAAAATACAAAATTCCCTCTAAATCTCTTTTTACAACTCCTACGACGAAGATAGTAGGGAGTAATATGTATAAATAAAAAATACATAGAGAAAATGCATCTTACCTTGAAATAATATCCCTTTCGAAGGTCGTATTACGTGTTGATTTTTTAAATTCACGAGAAGCATGGAAAAATAAAAGTTAAAAGAAATTATTACATAATCTGAAATAGGAACCGTGCCAAGACAGTTATTACGATTAAAAAGTCCACACAGTAGCTAGAATATGTTTGTTATTTTTCTTAATTTAGATCAGAGGTTCCCAAACTTTTTTGTCTCATGGACCCCTTGCCATGTTTTTCGGCTTAGGGTAGACCTCTGCTTACCTAATATTGAATTTTTGCAAATTTATCAATTTAAATATCTTTTTGACAGTTGGTACTACTAATTACTTTAAAAGAATTAAATTTCTAATGTAGTGAAGTATAGCACATTTAAAACTTAAAAAGCACATGTTAATGAATTAAATTAACATTAAAATAAATTAATTTAATACATAAAACTGGTTCATAAAATAACTAAACAACAAACAAATGTTTTTAATAAGATGGATGCATCTGGTGCTTCAGTAAAACAATTTTTCAATATTTAATATCAATCTAGTCAGTTTTAACCCTAAATCTCCTTAGTAAGTGCTCAGTCCCTCCCCCCCTTCTTTGTTTTTGAGATTGGCAAACTCACTGAAACTCCCTCTGACTAGAAAAAGTAATTAAAAATACTCTCACGGTATTCCATAATTCGCGACAAATAACAGGTATGTCTTTTTAAAGCCAAAATTTCTGACATCCGTTTCTAAATTTTATTTTAAGATCGTTAGGGACTATTCTGAACAATTACTATTGTAGATAGATTGTTGACAGATTACCTGTGACTAATTGATAAAATTCGCGATGTCAAATATTATACTTCTTTAATTTAATTCTGGAAAGAAATACTACAATGGTCCTTGTTTTAATAAAATTTATGCTGTCACCTAGTAACTACAAATTAACATTTCTAAATTTAGTAAGTAAATCAGTTAAATTGGTAAAATCTGGTTTCCACTGAATCAATTTTTTTAAAGATTAAAGTCACGATCTGGTTTAATGAGAGTCACTATTAGAGACCCCCAAATTATTTTTTCCCTGGCGTGGGCCCCTTGCTGGTCGTCATAGACCTCTGGGGGTCTATATAGACCACTTTGGGAATCACTAATTTAGATCAATGGTGATATCCACTTTGTGTTGAACCTTGAAAAAAACCAATACCAGTTATTTTAATAATAAATGTACGATTCTTACAAGAATAAGTTACATTTACAGTGAAAATCGCTTAACTCGAAATGGATGAGACTGAACTATTCTTACGTGTTTAAGGAAGTTTCAAATAAAAAAGAAAAGAAAAACCTCACATACTTATTTTACTGACATAGGTATGAAAAATGCATATATTTAATAAAAATGAAACAAAACCATTCTCAAGAAATTAAAGAAGTGTAATACAAAATTTTCAAATTTTTTGACAAACAAAATATTTATTGAGTTTTGAGAAAATAATCCGATATTTTTCTTTGTCTTGATATTTTTAGCATCAAACTGTGAACAAATTGTTTGACCTCGTCCATTACGTTATTCATTTCACCATTGGAATAAGTGCCTAAATAACTGAGTTTACTCTTCATGACGTTCCTCATTTCATCTGTTGTGGGAACAGGAGCTGCATTATTCATTTCAATTTCATCGTAGAAATCTGAATCAATGATATTTTTTGAGCTTCGAATGAACTCTAAAATGTATTTGCCATAATATTGGGGGGCTGTACACACATTATCTCATCATCCACTGCAAGGAATTCTTCCAATAACACAACAGGACTGCTGGTGTTTTCCTTATTTTGTTTCTTTCCAGAAGTGAAACATTTTCATGTTAGGCGATTCCCGTTTCGTATTAAGAGAAAAAAATGTATGAAAATCCATAGTAGTTTTTAAGGACCGTTGTATTATTTCTTGTTAACCGATATTAGATTTTAAGCGTTTTCGCGTTAAACGTATTTCACTAAATTTATAAAGTTTAACTCATCTAAAGTTATAGTTTATACAATTTTTTTTTTAAAATTCTCCAGTATTTTTAGAATGATCGCATTTCTAATTTTATTTTCTTATTTATTTTTAGTCCGGACACCAGCTACACTTCATTTGTATTTTTTCACGAGCTTCAATCTCACTCGCTAATTCTAATCAAAGCAACGTATAACTTCTCTAATTTACTTACAATTTCAAACTCTCCTCCTTATAAGAAAAGCTCATACTTCTCTGATTTCTTATTTCCGTATTCTTACAGCAGCAGCTTTGATCTAAATATCACGAATCCTTTATAAGGCAGGAGTTCTTAAATCAAGGAATCAATAAATAGATTTCCGTAGAGGTTAGTTAAATTGCATGGGAATCTGTTACAAAATCATTTTATACAAAAAACATTTTTTTTTAAAAAAAGTACGTTATATTTGTTAATTTTTTTTAAAGTTTTGGGATATAGAATAGTATTTTTTTTTGTGTCATATGAACCCTATTTCGCCATTACCGGTATCAGAAACATGTAATTTCTTTGTTATTTAGCTTACATTACTTGAAAATAGTTTCAACGGGTACTATTTGGGTTGTTCTACTAATTATTTTCGGGATAATATTCTTTAACTGTGATTTTAGTTTAAAAACCGCTTTTCGAATTGAAGACGTGATTTGATGCAAATGTAACTACTATTTAAGTGCCTGTCGTTGGTTAATGGTTAAGCGTTGATCGTTAGGCTTAAAATCCAAGTATTCGTAAGGGTGAACAGAGACTGAGTGATCGCGCGTCTGGAAATTAGAAGTTGACGTAGATTTCTCCAGGAAGTGGTGAAGTAATGGACCTTGGAGCTGACCGAGCTAATGTGTAACATTTGTCTTTTAAATTTATTTTATTGTTGTCAGTTTAAAATAATTATTTACAACTTTTTATTTATAATTAATAAAATAATGTTTACAAATAGAATCGATTAGGATTCCAATCTAAATGTATATACAGTTCTTTTTATATGTCGCATTTACGGCTAGAAATATAGATAAAGTTGTGTAGTTGAAGGGCATTTAGTTAATAAAGTTTAAAACATTTCCTAATTTTATTTTTTTCCTGGCACAAAATATAATTTACATCATTAAAAAGGAAAATTTGAATTCATTAGGAATATATAAGATATTAAAATTCATTGTAATTTTCTTAGTTCAAAAATAACTAATTTTGTTTTACATCAGTTACGCATACTATGGTGAATTGTCAAAATAATTTTATTCTTAATGTAAGAATTTTTTCTCATAATACATTGCTTTATACAAGGATATCTATCAAAATGAAACAGAATTTTGAATAATTTGTTTGAAATTCTTGATAGTTGGAAAGAATTCCGAGAAATTAGAGTTGATTGATCCAGAAACAATGTCGATTATTTTCCATGCTGAAAAGAATCTAATGTTTGGAATGTAGGTTCCTTTGAAGGCGTGTAAGTTTTTGCCACCACCTTCATGTAACTACAGCAATGGTTCTCAAACTTTCACTATAGGTGACCCAATTTTCAATCATAATTTTTATTGCGCCCCCTTAAAATAATAATGTATTGGATGCAATAATAATGCACTTTGGGGGGCGTTAAAGCTACAATACGATCATAATTATAAACCGTACAAATTAACCAGATAAGTATTAAATTTTGTATATCTTACTTTTAAGTAATTTATAATTTTATTTTTTTTACCTTTTAGTTCAATTAACTATAAAAGCTTTTTTTAGTTAGTTTTAAAACTATAATTTATTTTATAATTATTTTTACTATACACGATAAAAATCATAATTCCAGTGAATAATTTAATTGAGAGAAAAAATACTTATATACCTACTTTCAAGGAGTTTTCAATTTTTCTTTGAAAATTTGAGAAAAAATCCAATAAAACTCAAGAAAATGTTCCAAATGTGCGTGTTCTTAATAAAGGACATACATAAACCACAGACACTTTCCGCTGACAACACAGGAACTTTATTTTCCAGCAAAACTGTCACATTTTGTTCACGTTATGGTAGTTTTGCTGTCGTTTGATGATCTACAAATAGCACTTTGAACTTTTTCTTCCTTGTGTCTTTTTGACAAGGCGAAGTGCAACATTATGGCTTCATAGTTTTCTTCATAGAGATCTTTAGGCAGCATTTGAAAATTTCAAATCAACTCAAACGTTTCATGCCTAACGCTTTTCTGATATTTACTTTCGCTATCTTGATTAATATACATTATTTCAGTAGGTTCTTCAATTGCTTGTTCAGTTTCAACTTCCTTCAATAGGGATTACAGATGCCCATTTCTTTAATATTCTGCTCATTTACCATAATAAGTCGTACAACACAGCAATCAAAACCACAAAATTACAACTTCCCTTAAAAAATGACGGAGATAACCATACCAGTAAGTTCGTAGGTCAGCAAAAGTAATATTTTAGGTTAAAAGAAACGTACAAAACTATCTGTCATCGTGGGATTACAGCAAAGCAAACAAAATATTTTTTTAATATGGTTATAGCATCAAAGATGGCTAATGAGCGTTGGAAGTGGCATCTTTTATTTTTGATGATCACCAGATAATAAAAATAAATTATATCAATGTAAATGTGTATTTTTATTATGTCAGAAAGCATTTTGTTTTACTTCATTCCAGAAAATTATTTTTTTAAACCTTTTAAACGCCTCCTCGCAGGGTTACCGCTCCCCCCAGGGGTTGCGCCCCACAGTTTGAGAAACACTGAACTGCAGATTTATCATTCTATATTTAGAATTTATTATTCATATGTGGGGATGATGTTATTCGCAAATTTATTGATAAAGATATAAAAATCCTCCGAGAATGGCTCCCGCGACTTGAGCGGGATTTCAATTTCGTATCTGACCACGGATCACGTGAAAATCGTGGGCAAGGAACTTTTTAACCTTTTTCACTACTAACCCCATTCTTTTCCCGTGTAGGTTAAGAGAAAACATCACTTGATGCTCATTTCCACTGCTAGATAGCACAAGAGAGTTAATAAGTTGTTTATAAGTTTGTGCTTTCTTAACTCGAGTGCACCATAATCTTCCACAAACATTTTCAATCAGCATTGTCATTCAACAAAAAAAATCTTCAGTCGCTAAGAACTATTAGAAACCCATTTAAGATAATGAATATAAAGAGCTTTAAAAACCATTCAATGATTATTTACTATAAGTAAAATAATTCTCTTAACAATAATTATGCTCGAAATTGAAACAAAATTTGGCTAAAATAATTCATATTGTTATAATTTTGCTTTGTGATTGGTAATAAATGAAGAAACTTATAGTTGTCAAATATTCAGTTTATCAGTCACCAATGCCTCGATTTGCCGAAAATAAAGGAAAAACATTCCTACGCTTGTTCAAACGCAATAATTTTGCTACCGCATGTTTATAGTTTGTACTGTTCCACGCATGTTCAAGCACAATAATCTTAGTTACGTATCTCCAAAATAATATTGTTTTAAATAGGTTCATTATTCTATATAGGAGGATTCTATATTCAAGCGAACGTAGTGAAGTATTTATAAAAATACGGTCTTATATTTAATTACCCGAAAGATTATAAAGTTTAGTGAAATAAGAAACTTAGAGGAACTGCACGCCACATATAGATTCGCATATATATATATATATAATTATGCGAATTCATGTTGCGGTGTCGTGATTTTCAGCATAATTTGGCCATCTAAATATTGTAGTTATTAGATCTTTCGTTTATATTCAAAGTGTACATGTATTTTTTTAAAATGTGATATTTAATTCTTAAAAAAATACTACAATTTTTTTGTTTGCCACTATAGGCCTATTAGTAAGGTGAACTTTTTTTAACAATGAAAAGGAGGACGAAAAATTTAAGAAAAAAATTACAACTTAAATGTACGATACGTTTTATTAATTCAAACAAAAATGCGCTAATTACGCTTACTTCCTTTTAATTATTTTCTTAAGCGAATATTTTTCCATTGAATGAATACTTTTTCGTCAGCATATCATTTTCTAAGATATTGGAAAGTTCAGAGCAAAAAATATACTTCATACTGAATTTTACAGTAAGCACTGTAGCTAAAATACTTCCATTCAATCTTGATTTCTCACTAGTTCAAAAATCATTACCAACTAAAAAACCTCTTTCATCTGCTGCATTAGTTCCAGGCAGCACAACGTTTATTTAAAACGAATTATATTTTCATATGGAATGTGTTCATTTTTTAAATGATTTATGTAATTTCACCCATTGTTTTTATCACTTTCATCACGTTGGTTTTCCAATTTATTAAAATTTAAATATACATTCAGTCTTCTTTCTACTTCCAACAGACAATTGTCATCGATTTTAATATCAAGCATTTGTTTCGATAAAAACACAACATAATTTTCTATATCTGTCTAATTTACTTGCGATGAATTTACAAAATACCATTGAAAACTGTTATTACTTGTGATATTTGTTTCAGACCATTCTTCGATGTTTTGGAAACATGTTTGGTTCATCTCTGAATGCAGAGATTAACAGTTTAGTTTTAAAATATTGAAAAGAAGGAGAAGTTGGAGGACACCTTTCGAGGAAGAATAGAGCCTATAAAAGGAAGACTGCTCTCCGTGAAGGAGGGCAGTTGGTCACCGTACTACTGGTGACCATTCAAATCCCATGAAAGATGCCTTGGACGGAGATTTTATTCAACTACCAACTGCAGAATTTGAATCATTCAAAATGATTTTAAAAGTGGAATAAAATGAAATTTACTTATAATTTCCATGTAAAAAAGTGCTGAAGAGTATAGATATCAGAATAAGGAAACTGAATGTGAGAAATTTGAAAATGACAGGAAAAAATGAAATTAAAAGAAGTGAAAGCAGTAAACATTTAAAAGTAAATAGTAAAATTAAAGAGGACGAAAGAAGAATTGTGTATGTGTGAATACTGAAAAAAAGGCAAATTTACTGTAAAATGTGAAAAAAAATGTTAAATCCTTTATTAAAAATAAAACAGTAGACACATTCGCAATTTAATACAAAAAAAAGAATTCTACCGCACAAATGTATCGCATGTCAGTTGGAATTCGCCCGTCCAATTTATTACTATTTCTAGAAACAGTTATTGTGACTTTACCAGATGTATCACATTTCCCATTGGTCGAAATCAGTAAAATTTTAACTAAGATTTAAAATGGAACTCTCATACTCTTTTTAAAACAATCTTGGAGTTCTCCAGTAATTTCTGAGATATCAACTATCGAACGGTAAATTAAAAAAAATACTGCAACAAAATAGCGTTCAATATAAAAATGATTAAATATTTTTATGAAAATCGAATTGCATAAAATTAATACGGTTACCACACGCACTATAAAAATAAGTCAAAAAAGTATATACATGAAAACTGTAGTAAACGTACAACCAAATGTTAAAAATCAGTCTAGCGATATTGTGATGTTGTTCCCCATCTTGGAGATAGTTGGAAATAATTTGGCGGGTAACGACCTAATATTAAATTAGTATCTACAACACACACAATTCTAATGCACAAAATTCCTCCATTCCTCCAAATTTGCTATACTTCTATAAAAGATGCTTGTGCATATAATGAACCAAATTTTTTGTTCTCTAAATATAGTACCTAATATTTTCAAAATAATTTTACATATAAAAATTAGAAGTTTAGAAATTGTACTACAATTTTTTTCAAGAAATTATCCGGTGATTTTCCTCAAATAACTTATTAAGTGTGTTTTATGTATTTTTTTCTATATGTGTGAATAAAATATTTTATATGTTTAAGAACTGTTAATTAAAAAATAATATTTAAATGAAAATATAAATATGTACTACGAGATTCTAAACTTATATCCATGTGAAACTAAAAAGGGAAAAAAAACCTTTTGAGCTAAAAATGTTATGGGGAATAACTAAAGTATCATTATTGTAGGAACACAAAAAAATCTAGGTTTTTATTAAAAATATTTAAAATATATATCACAAAAAAGGATTCTAAATTTTGGTATTTTAGTATTTCGAGTGTGCCCAGGAAACCTTCGATTGAAGATTTGAAATGACATCTGACTGATTTAAGTATTTCGCTTCTATTTAATTAGATATAGAGAGTTAGCATATACAGGTTTCATTAGCTCAACTACTTTTACTTAAATATGTTGATGGAATCATAAAATGTACCACTACTGAGATTTATCAAAAGCTGCATATTCATTTGAAACTGTCTAGAAATAACTCGAAAACAAGTTCAAACTTAATACTACTGCAAGATTACATACCGATTATCTCATTAAAATCTTTTTGAGCAAAATCGGTGGGATCTGACGTTTTTATCGTAATATTATAGCTTATTGTCTTAGGAAACCGTCTTCACTTGGGAAGCTCACGTTTTTATTGTATCCGTATAACTTTACCCTGTCTTTGGACACCATTCTCATTTAGGATGCTGACGCACAGCTTTACCCTATCTTTGGACACCATTCTCATTTAGGATGCTGACGCACAGCTTTACCCTGTCTTTGGACACCATTCTCATTTAGGATGCTGACGCACAGCTTTACCCTGTCTTTAGACACCATTCTCATTTAGGTTGCTGACGCACAGCTTTACCCTGTCTTTGGACACCATTCTCATTTAGAATGCTGACGCACAGCTTTACCGTGTCTTAAAAAAACCATTCTGGCTTAGGATGCCGGCGCGTAGATTTACCTTGTCATAAGAAACCCTACGGGCTTAGGATACTGGCGCGTAGATTTATCTTGTCATAAGAAACCGACCGGGTTTCGGTGCTGACGCACAGCTTTACCTTGTTTAAAAAAAATCATTCTGGCTTAGGATGCCGGCGCGTAGCTTTACCTAGTCATAAGAAACCGTCCGGGCTCAGAATAGTGATGCATAGCTTTACCTTGTCTTAAGAAACTGTCCTTGCGCGTAGCTTTATCTGGTCATAAGATACCGACCGGACTTAGGATGCTGACGCAAAGCCTTACCTTGTCTTCAGAAACCATTCTTGCTCAAGATGCTAGGGGGAATAGCTTGAACTTGTCTACAGACATATAATGCATTTAGGAAGCTGACGCTTAAATTGTGTGCACATAGCATTACTCTGCCTTCTGACACCGTTTTCGTTTAAGAAGCTGACATTTTTAAAACATCGATATCGTTTTACTTTGACTTCGGATATAATTTGCGAATGAGTTACTGGATATTTGATGCTCATTTTATTAATAAAAATATGCTAATATCATATTTTATTAGATTAAGTGTATGGATTCGATGCAGTACCACGTTTGATTAAAATATCTTAGTGTTATGCCTTCAAATATTCAATTTTAAATCAACATCAAATAATAGTTTAACAATTAATTAACAATTTTTCTTATTCATTGTAAATATATATTTCGTCAAAATATTATCTTTAAGACATGTCTGGAATAAAATTTTAAAAGTACATTTTTTTTCTTCAATTTTAAAAAGCATATTAAACATGCTATTACTCCCATTAAAAGTTTCATCATTTTTGACTTTTTTCAATTACTAGGGTAATAAAACTTGGTTGTTCAATTTTTGTTTTGGTGTAGTATAATTTGAAACTTTAATTACATAAATTTAATATCAGATATTCACATCAAATATTGTTAATGCTTAGTATTAATATCGAGAAGAAAAATAAAGAATAACTTGAAATTATCCGCGCAAAATTTGCGCATTGTAGACAACTTTCTTTTTTTCGAGATAATCTCTTCAAACACACAGTTATCAACGTATACCATTGGTGTATCTGTAAATTTTCTGAAGTTCTGAAAACACTTCCTCAGTCACCTAATTTAAAACCAATAGAACAAATTTTGTGAGAATTTGAAGTAACAAAATATGAACTGAAAACAATATCACGGAAGAATGGAGGAACATCGATTCAGAAATAACTAAAATATGATGAAATCTATACCAAGCCATTTAAAAGTTGTTCTAGACACTAAATGATATCCTACTGAGTACTAAATTAAGAAAAAAATACAATTGTTAAAACTATTTTCAAATTTTTTTTCAAGCATACGAAGAAATTCAAGGCATAATTTTGTAATGGTTTTTGACTCTATTAAATCTACAAAATAACAGTTTGACTATGTTTTGAAAATGTATAGTGTTATTACAATAACAGCAATATTTCAGATATTATTTAAAAATTGCAATTCCGATACATTAATTTTTATTAGTCGAAAACATAAAAATAATATTGTAAGTATACGATCACTTTTGAGAGACACAACAGAAGAAATACCGAAGTTTTGAATTTTAGTGTTATCATACTTTTAAATTAATTGATTAAATTTTTATACATTTATCAAGTTTTTTTATTGTTATTTCCAGTCGAAGTATCGTACGTACTTAGAAAAAGTATTCTACTTAATAAAGTAAGGAAACAACAAATACAAACCGATTTTTTATTTTTATTATAAAAAGTGGATAACAGCTAAAGTAGTAATTTTTCCTGCTAGATTGCTTACTATTTGTTTATAAAGCGCTTTTGAGAATAGAAAATAGAATTTATAACAAGAGTAAAACTGTCCATTGGTAAAGTTAATTCGAAAAATGAAAAGATTTATAGTTAAAAGAAATGTGAAGAAAATCTACGTTTGAGCTCTGTAAAAATTTCTGTAAAATTCAATCTACAGTTTTGCTCTTTAATTTCACCTGATACTGCTGGAAAAGTACTCAAATTAGATGGTTTAAAAGGTCGTTCTGCGAGAAATAATTTTGTGCGTCCTAAGAATAGAAAATTGAGAATTCCCAAAAAGGCAACGATAAAGCAACTAATACTTTCTTGGAATCATATGTTTACACACACACACACGTACGCACACACACACGTACGCACACACACACGTACGCATACATACACACACACACATATATATATATAAGAGCCAATTCCCCATTTTCGATTCTAATAAGCATATAAAAGAATAGAGAAATAGGAAGTTTAATAGAAACACTTTATTTGGAATACTGTATCACGGTAGTAAAATTAATAAAGAATGCATTAAAAACGTTTTAAAAATGATGCTGTGGAAATGACAAATTTTATGAAATTAAGTTACTGAATTTCTAATTATTTTCTTTATTATTAGCAAAATATTATCCAGATAATATAGAACCTTGCATCTGCATTTGGAATTGAGATTAATTTTAAAATACTTAATTCCTAATAATGCGCTGTAATTATGTAAAGAAATATGGTTGTGAAGTTTACCTTATATAGAAAAAATGATTGCTGAGATAACTGAAGTATATATATTGAATATATATTTTATAAAAACATTTGTTTTAGGAATTTGCAGCGATTTGTATCTCAAACAAGATGATAGGCAATGTTTTAAAAAAATTAACAATTTTCTAATGAAGGAATTTAAATAAAAATTAAATGAATTTAGAGAACAAAGTTAAAACTTATGTAATGGATCATAATTTTTTAATTAAAAAAATTGTAAGAGAATATTTTTCAGGAGAGAAAATTAAGCATGGAGGAATAAAAAAAGTTCTTTCAAGTACTATAATAAACCAGAAGGCTACTTACAGTTATAAACACATAAATGTTTTTTTTCCTTTCAATGGGACTGTGGATTGGTAATAACCATTGGGATCTAATACTTGCCTAAAAACTGGTATCACTTTTTAGTGTGATATCACATAGGTAGATACCAATCATCACAATAGCATTTTTGACCAAGTTTCATCCTGAGAGGGGGCACCTGAGCTCTGATAATGGACTAGGAATTTAATATTGTCGAGAGCACACAAGCCAAACAGACACTCTGTGAAATTATTACAGGCCGCGTAATAATACGACAGGGAAGCTGTCCATCTTCTGCATCATGAAAACCTACCAACTTGAGCCGGGATCAAACTCGGGTTCAGAAGGCCAGTACTTAACCAACTACACCATCTAGCTGTAGTGTTTATAAATGTCTTTCGAAACAAATATTTATGTGAAAAATATTTTAAAGTAAATAACAACAAAAACAAAATGTAGAATCAAATCAATGCTACTACAGACAACTTCAACAGAGCAAGACTTTGCCAGTTTGCGGAAAAAAGTTCTAGCATAAAAATACATAAAATTATTGATATATACATTTAAGTCTATGTATTGATATTATTTTTGATAAAATAAGCTCATTTTAGTTCATATATTTGAAGGAAAAAACCAGGAGTTCTTAATTTTATTGAATTATATAGGAAATAGAATGGTTACAATTGCTTGATCTATTTTGCTAATGTAGCTGAGTGTAAGCAGAATCTTTTTTTTAATTTTTTTTTTTTTTTTTTTTTCGATTGCATCTTTTTTACGATTTCTATACCTTGGCAAAAGTTATCTTTTGCCAAGCTAAGTAAAAAGTCAAATAATTGTTGAAAACATTGTTCTAATATCTTTCAAATTTAAAAATGTAGCATTTTTTTCTTCTATTTTGTAACAACTTTTTACAGTTGTTTAAAATAATGCTTCTGTTTTTGATGTGAAGCTTGGAATACTTTTAACGATCTACACCATTAAAATTCGTCGGTAAACAAACGTATCTATTTATGTTCATACGTGCGTCTATCTTCTCACGAACCACACCACGCAGAAACTCGTCGAAGGTACCAAAAGATCGGGAAATGATCCGAGGAACACGTTTTGACCATTTGTATTCTGATATTGCAATTAGTTTAAATATATTAATTAAAAACCTTTGTTTTACTCCTGCGTGTTGTTTCTACCATCAAACAGAACGGAAAACCGGTAGGTGATTTTTTTTGTTTTCCATGTCGATTTTAAATAGAAGCGAAAAAATTTCGAAACAGGGAATTTTAAGCTATACACTCGATAAAAGCCCGAGCAACGCCGGTCTAAGTGGAGAATGGGGGTGGATTGGAAGTCATTTTGAAAAAGAGTATTAAAGCCCGTGTAACGCTAGGGCCATGCAGCTAGTAGTACAGTTAAAAGATGTTAACATAAAACTTTTACTGTTCGCTTAAAAAATTAAGAAAAAAAAATATTTTTCATGTAATTAGGAATACTTTGTAAATTTATTCAATTTTACTTTTTCCATCCTTAATAAACATAATTTAACAAGTGATAAATCATATTTTTACCTTGAATATAAGTTATCAATATAACTAATAATATTATCTAATAATTTTATTTAAAAGAGTTTTATTTAAGTTAGATTTATTAGAAAATTGCACTACTATTATCCTGATCAATGAGATGTTTTCATGATGCCTCCTCTTACTTCTACACCACATAGGAAAAATGAACAATGAAAGAAACACATAGAGATCTGACCAATTTTTAACACGTTTTTATAAGTTCCACTTGCATGTAATGGAATCTTTGAACTCGATTTTTACCCTTTTTAAAAGGTCAGATTAATTCGAAATTTCGCACACTTGTCAAGGACTGATGGCAATACAATAATTTCAAAATTTTGTTTCATTGTCCTGATAGTTAAGGAATATAAGGATTTCTAGATTTGGCGACTAATTCATTAAATCGTATCCAGATTTGGCGAGTAATTGCATAAACCATTTTCAGATATGGCAACTAATCCCATATGCCATTTCTAGATTTGACGACTAATTCCAGATTTAGCACCTAAAAGATTAAGGTGCAACCCTAAAACCCCAACGGAAATAAAAAAAATTATGTTCTACCTGTAAATATTTTTTTTTATTCTGATAAAGCAGTATGTTTAGAAGTGATGATACGAATTAACATTTCGCCCTACGTTTAAAAGCTGATAACACGATTGATATTTAATATTTCTTAACACACTTTTATTAGTTAAGACCTGCATCTATAGAGACGAAATCTTTGAAATACAACTATAAGGGACTCATCCGAGGCCCCGTAAACGGAGAGAATAAATACCATTCAGACCCATTAATTATCATCCATTGAAGAGCAGGACTAATTCCGGGAGCCACATAATTCCTGCTCCAAATATCAAACTCGAAGATAAATTCAACAAAGAATAACTGATAGTTTTACAAACAAGAAACAGGCTTTTTTTTGTTGATCGAACTAAAAAATGAAAAATAAATTATATAGTTTTAAAAAAAACTATAATTTATTCATTTAAATTTAGTAAAATATTATAAGCAAACAAGTACATTCAAATACCTTTTTTCATTCGTTATTCTTCACTAATAATATTAGTCAATTTTCCTTCATATTTTTCATTATTAATTAAAATATTATATAACTCAATTAGTATAATTTTTTATTAATTACATCTTTATATACTTAGGTAAATAATAATTAATTAAATTTTGGAATATGTGTTTATTCAATCTGTCAAAAAATTTCTTCAGGCAGCATTTACTACTATGAATCATTAATAATTTATGTGAATCAGTCATTATTAAGCTAACAACTGATAATTAATCAAAATCCTGAATAAATAGTTCGCTAAGTGTTTTAAATTCCTAATTAATTCAATAATGAATGACCTTTTTTGAAGGGGAATGTGATAAATTCCTCAACATAGCTCCTATTTCACAATTACAATTAAAATACGTTTTGTAATCACTTTGCATCAATTAATTGTTAAGCTAATTGTGAATATTTTCAATAACTAATTAATTTTCTCGTTTCATCACTGAATGAAGTATGTCCATACAATTCGAAAGCAATATGTTTAATGAAATTCCTGTGCCTATAGGAATAATTAACATGAGTACAAAACACATTAAAATGTAGCGAAAAATATATTTCCTTATAGAAATTAACCTTTATAAAATTTGAACTATGCGATATTCAAAAAGAATGATATTATAATGCTGAATCTGAGAGCATTAAGAACATGTTTCCAAAAATTGAAATCTTTAAATTTTTATCAATTTTAGATCTGGAAACCGTATTTATTTTTACAGTAGATGAAATCTAAAGAAATAATTGGAAATCCGTAAACGGAGAGATGATGCGCGCAGTGAAAAACTAAATGCCCGTTTGCTTTTTACAAGTATATTTATTTTATCAAAATTCTGATGGAAAAAATGTCAAAAAGAACAATTTGTAAAAGCGCACTGACTGACCCAAAGTGGGAAAAAATAAAATAATTCTATTGTAAGACATATTATATACTATGAATCAAAAGAGCTAGGTGCAAGTAAAGTGCATAAGGCCATTTAATATAAATTTAAACACTAAGTAAAATTATAACTACGGATACTATCTATGATTACCTTCAGTAAAACAAAATGTATAAATGATAGATTATTTTTAAAAGAGAGACATAAATCATAATCCCATTTATTTAAAAAAAAATCAAATTTTATTTAAAAAAAAGTAAAAACATACTTATTAGAATTGGAAAATAAAATCTCCAAATTACATTTCATAATAGAAAGGAAATATGAAAATTAATTTTAAAAATATCAGCGATTGAGTAAAAGGTAATTAATATCGTATTTAAAGCAATACGAGGGATAATGGTGAAGAACTACGTAACGGGCTCAATTCATGACGATCACATGATGAAGTCAAGCACGTGTTTTCCTTTGAATTCAAAACATATCAAACTAAATGTTCTTGTTGTTTTATTTGTAAAACTTAGATAAAATTTCAAATTTCATAATTAGGTAATCATATTTAAATGTTATAAAAATTCTTCAAAGGATTTTAAAATCAAAAAATAATCTTGTTTAGAACATATAGTTTTAAATAAAATGCATTTTGTCTACCTTGTGCGTTATTGTTATTGAAAAATGTGTACTTTTAAGATCAAGTTTCTGAAAAGATCAGAAGTTGGCAACAACAAATCACATGAACTGATTAGCAGGAAACAAATGATTGTTTGTATCGTGTGACTATGACTTCATATGAGATTTTGAATTTATTGGGTAAAAACACGTGGTTATCATTACCATGTGACTATGACGTCACATGAATTGAGCCCATTCTGAGCCGTGGTCATGTGACATGGCCGATAGCTGTGTCAGTAACCCCCTGCCCTAACTTCCCCATCATGATGAGGAATTTTAATCTCGACTGCGGTTCTTCAGTGGCATCACGACTCCAATCTGCTACTTGAAAACGCCGATAACATGTTCGAGGTCAAATCCTTTAGGCCAGTGGTTCTCAAACTTTCACTATTGGCAAACTAATTTTCAATCATAATTTTTATTGTGCTTCCCTTAAAAATAATAATGTATTGAATGCAATAATAATGCACATTGGCGCTAAAGCTACAATACGATCATAATTATAAACCGTACAAATTAACCAGATAAGTATTAAATTTTGTATATGTTACTTTTAAGTATTTTTTTTTTTTTACTTTTTAGTTCGATTCACTATTAAAGCGTGTTTTTTAGTTTGTTTTAAAACTATAATTTATTTTATAGTTATTTTTACTATACATGATAAAATCACAATTCCAGTGAATAATTTAATAAAGAGAAAATATACTTACCTACTTTCAAGGACTTTTCAATTTTTCTTAGAAAATTTGAGAAAAAATCCAATAAAACTAAAGGAAATGTTCCAAATGGGCGTGTCCTTAATAAAGGACATAAATCACAGACACTTTTCGCAAACAACACAGGAATGTTATTTTTCAGCTAAACTGTCATATTTTGTTCACGTTTTTGTAGTTTTGCTGTTGTTTGATGATCTACAAATAGCATTTTGAACTTTTTCTTCCTTGTGTCTTTTTCACAAGGCGAAGTGCTACATTATGGCTTCATAGTTTTCTTCATAGAGATCTTTAGGCAGCATTTGAAAATTTCAAATCTACTCAAACGTTTCATGTCTATCACTTTTCGCATATTTACTTTTGCTTATCTTGATTAATATGCATTATTTCACTAGGTTCTTCAATTGCTTGATCTGTTTCAACTTCCTTCAATAGGGATCACAGATGCCCATTTTTTTTAATAGTCTGCTTGTTTACATTTAAAAACCATAAAAAGTCGTACAACACAGCATTCAAAACTACAAAATTGTTCATGGGGAGAGTGTAGCATGTTCTAAAAAATAATTGTGTAAAACATTTTTCATTATGCATTATATTTTTCAGAATACTCATGCTTATCCATGTATCATAAAACTCGTTCACATGGAAAAAGATGAAACAGAAATGTATTATACTATATATTTACAACTTCCCCCCCAAAAAGACGGAGATAACCATACCAGTAAGTTCGAAGGTCAGCTAAAGTAATATTTTAGGTTAAAAGAAACGTAATAAAAAAATCTCTCATCGTTTGATATTATTAAAAAAAACGTAAAAAAAAATCTCTCATCGTTCTCGTATTGACCGCAAAGCAAACAAAATATTTTTTTAATTTTGGTTATAGGATCAAAGATGGCTAATGAGCGTTTGAAGTGGAATGTTTTATTTTTTACGATCTTTAGATGATAAAAATAAATTATATCAGTGTAAATGTGTATTTTTATTATGTCAGAAAGCATTTTGTGTGTTTTACTTCATTCCAAAAAATTATTTTTTTAAACCTATTATTTTCAATATGCTCGCGCCCTACAGTTTGAGAAACACTGCTTTAGACTACTGAGTCCAAAAATTAAAATAAAGGATTGAGGAAAAATATGAAATATTTCGAAAATGTTTATCACTATAGAGAGATCAAACTAGATAACATTCTTAAAATTATATATTCTACGAACAAGTATTTCTTGGAGATTCTAAATATCGTCCGCTTTTCTTTTCCTGTCCGTAATATAACTCTTATTTGTGTTTATGGTAGGAAAACTAAACTTCATTTAAACTGAAAGTATAAGCTAGTGAAGATGCGAATGAATTTGCAACTAAATTTTCATAATTAAATGCATTAATAGTTTAGAAAATTATGTGTAAAAAACTCATAAGTACTTCTTGGAGTTCGTCATAGTATATGGTTGACAATTGTTACTTAGAAATTTTCAACCAAAGAAAGAAATCAAAGAAGACTTTGGTAATAACTAATTCTTAAACTATACAATTCTGAAAAATAGAAAACAAATTTCAAGGAGCATATTATAAGTCTAAACTCAGACATTTTTCATTTCTATTGGTCATAATTACTAATTTTAATTAAGCAATTTGTATTGCCTGTTCAAAATAAGCTTAGCTTCAAAAATAAAAATAAGTTTGCCTACTTTGTGGTCCGAGAGCGTTTTTGAAAATTGCTGTAATAAATTTTTGGTAAGAGAATAACCAGACGTAAATTATTCACAAGTCAACTAAGTGGAACAATTAAGTATTTATTGATAAATGGCGAAATCACCTCTCGAGTTTTTCATAATGCACGTGGGATAAATTCCGTTGCCACACAGCTGCATACATACATAAATTAAACATTAGTTACTGCACAGTTACATACATTAAATATCAAATTAAATTAAATTAAAGCATATAATTTTCAAGTTAGTCGCGAGGCGAAAGCACGATGCGAAGATTCGCGACTACGCAATTATAAAAGAAGAAAAAGGATTTTAATGAATGTAATGTTTAAAGTCTATACTCCCACATTTTTCATTTCTATTGGCCATAATCATTAATTTCAATTAAACATTTTTTAAATATACGAGGGCTATTTTTAAAGTAAGGTTCGTTGGCTTGTATAGTCTCCTAGTTCCCGCGTACGCCGCAACAAGTGTCTGCGTCACTGATCAGCATCCTTTGCAAACCGCCCTTTTTTTCAGCTCGGTAGCAGTCGAATAGGTGTTTCGTTGTGTTTCTCTTTAAAATATTTAAGCTCATTGAATTGCCCAAAAAATGTGATATATGGTGTGTTATCCGTTTTTTGATTGCGAGAAATATGTCGGCTGCAGACATTCATCGCCAGATGACAGAAGTTTACGGCACAGAAACAATGAGTGACAGCAAAGTTCGAAAATGGGTCAAGAAGTTTAAAGATGAGCGAACAAACGTCTATGACGAAGAACGCTCAGGCCGGCCTTCTGTAATCACTGATGATTTGATGCAACCAGTTGAAACAAAAATTCGTGAGAACAGGAAATTCACTATGACTACTCTTTCATTGAAATTTCCCTACTTTCTCTGTCGGTGGTATAAAAAATTGTGACTGAAGACCTCAACTTTAAGAAATTGTGTTCTCGGTGGGTACCATTTTCCAGTGTTTTATTAAATATGAAAACATGAATCACAGCTACATTGTTAACATATAAAAACATTTTTGTTTTTTTTCGAAGGCTCATAAACTTTTATTGTTCCTTAAGCTTCTTATTTTCTCATACTTGTTTGATCGGATTTATTGGGAATATGCCCATTAAAAGTAAAGGAGATCGGATATCATCCATTCAACACCGAAATAAAGGGTTATAAAGAAATAATTCAACTCGGCGCTGACTTTCATTTCTTTGTTCAACCCTTGGAATCCCTGGTCAAATTAAAGAATGTAGCAAAGATGCATGCTTGTTGTCTGCCTCTTATTTAACCCTCTCGATGCGTAGTGCTACGTGTGTTACGCGAGTTGTTATAAATGCTCATTAATAATAATTTTCTCATTTATTTTTTCTTCAAATTAGGAAAGTGTTTCCGTGGTGAATTTCGATAACTATTTCTAATACTTTTTGTCTCTATATTAAATATAAACCTCTATCTTTAAAAATTTTAAAAATAAATTGCTTTTTGTTTCTTTAAACAAAAAAGATAAGTTTTGTGTAACATAATTAGAAATTTAATAAAAATTGTATTTTTTTGTTACGACAAGTGTTTTCTAGCTAAATTATTTAGAAATAATTCAAAAAGTTTCACTTCATTATACACAAGTATTGATCCATGCAAGCAGTAGGCTTAGGTACTACAAACAATTTTAAAGATAAAGTTTTTACAAACGATCTTACCATGTCATAGAAAGTATTCTGTACTACTTATCAATATGTGTTATATTATCTTTAACTGTTCATTTAGTTCAAAATGAAATTATAATTATTATACTGATCGAATTAATTGGGACAAATGGAATTTTTTTTTTAATTCTAGCTTTTATTCTTTACATATCTTAAGTAGACAAAACAAATCTCTTTTGTACGAAGTATGTCATCTTGTTGCAGAAATGACCTCTTCAATTCGTCTTGAACTTATGTAAACTTGCGGCGCACACAAGTTAACTTCATCATCTTGTAACCACACTTGTATAACACTTTTTATCATTTGTTCTGTTGTCACACATCTCATCTTAGCTAAGCAATTTTCGAGAATATGTCATAAATTTTCAATAGGATTTAGGTCTAGAGAATTATTAGGCCAATTAAGTACTTTTATTTTATTTGCACGCATAAAAAAGTCATGAATGAATATTGAATAGGGATAAGAAGCCAAATCATTTTGGAATGTTCTGTCAAATGTTTCCATGAATGAAACAATTATACTGCGTGATATTTCCATGCTTTTGAAATAATACATCCTGCCTTTAAAAGGAACTAAGCTACCAGTACCATTTGTTGTGAAAAAACATCTGTTTAGAAGGATGTTTCGCAGTCTGTTGGATATGATATATATGGCAGAAAAGTTTCTTCTTCACTGCGTCATTACACTTGATTTGTATCCCTGCACATATAAATGCGTTTTCTCCCTAAAAATCACCTTCTTCTAGTCGTTAACAGTCCAGGATAGATACTCTTGGCCCATGCTAAATGCTTTTTCATCTTTTTCTGAGTTAGAAATTGCTCTTTTCTCGGTCTTCAGACCTTACGACTATCTTTCAGAACCTTTTTTGTACAGTTGAGGTACTCACTTTAACACCATAATCCAATAGATCCATTCGAGGGTCTGTGCTTGTATCACATCGGTTTATTTTGCTGCTTCTTATTAGAATTTTATCAGTTCTTGGAGTAATTTTCTGTCTTCCACCACATTTTTCTTTTCTCTTTGGAGACGATGATCATTAATCTTGAAATGTTCCTAATGTTTTTGAAGCCCTTAATTTGCTCACACCAACTACCATATCTATATCTATAATAGTCATAGAAGTGTGTTCATTACGAGCGATTATTTTAGAATTCTTCTTCGGAGTAATATCCATCTCTGAACAAGCAAAAGTAGCGTTTTACGGGGAACACAAAATTATGTAACCACCAACTATTACTGTGAAAGACTCGCAACTAAACAACTAATGTACTAAAGCTAATCAAACGAGTAAATTACAGTCACAGTCAATCCACCACAATACTTCTGAGCAAATATAACCACTTTGAGGTAGTTCGGGTGTAACTGGTAATCACATACTAACTCAGACAAGAAAAAAAAATGTTTGTCCCAATTAATTCGAACATTTAATACAAGTCAAATCACTCAAAACATAAAACTGTAAATTTCGCTCCAAAACATAATAGTTTAACTTGCAGTTATACTGTTACAAGTTAATTGTGTATGAATAAATAAATAAATAAATTAAAGGTTTTGCAACTGTTTAATTATCCAAAGTCAATTTTATCTGTCAGAGTGGGCGTGGTCGACTGCTGATGATTATTTAAAGTCATTTTTACATGCTTTGAATTCAGAAAATGGCAAATATGTTATATCCCTGGAAATGTTATGAATTGGAGATATCAGAAACATCAAAAACTAAAAATCGATAATCAGAAGACTTTTAGCCTACTGACTGCTCTTGGTTCTGATATATAAAAATCTTAAAAAATTAGAACATATAAGGATCCCTTTTAAGAGTGGTTAGTAATCACTATACACAACACTGCATTCATGATGGTAAAGTACGAAAGATATTTGTTTGCAGGTATTTACTCAAATCTTAGTCGTCGTATCAGAGACATACTTTGCTAATTGGTACAGGACATGAGAGTCTGAGTAGCACTGTCAGATTTAGACGAGTTAGGTTTATTAGCAGCTGTGAGACAAGTAGAGCCCCTGATTGAGAGATCTCTCCGACAGCTCTTGATGTAAACTCTCCTAGATCATACATAGAGGTATTCGCTGCTGAATAAACAGCTTTAGTGTTATTTATACGGATGAGAGAATTTCGTTAAAGAATTACATAAAAAGAATTATGTCTGTTATTTTATTTTCACGGAAATGTTATTTCCATTTTTATTTTTCCTACATTTGAGGGAGTTTTGAAAGGTTATTAGATATCGTAATACACACTAAAAAATCAAAAAAATAATAAAATAGTTATGTCTTCCTGTTATATTTTTTGTATTCTGAAACGTATTTTGAATTTCGTATAAAAAAATTAAAATATTTAGTTTTCTTTTGAGCAGTGTAACAATATGAAAAAAAAAGGTTTTTGAAAAATACAAGTCTAGAAACATGGTACGAAATTAAATAGAAAATTGTTATCACGCTTAAATTAATTTATTTTATTTAACAGAAAACAACTGGGATTATTTATTTATTGTACTACAGCAGTGCTTCTCAAAATTTCGATATTAGCGACACAGTATTCAATCACGATTTTCACCCCCCACTCTCTGTACAAAAACAATGTATTAAATTCAATAATACTATACTTTAAAGATAAAGCTACAACACAACTTCAACCTCTTAAGTGCCACCGGCTTATTCAAACGTCTCTCTCAGCAAAAGCGTTAATTGTCCCGGACGTGTATATACGTCATTCCGAAGTCCGATCTTCTCTGTGCACTGCTTTTCATAAAATTATTCCGGCTTTGGAATGCAATAAAAGGACCTTGAAAATGTTTGAGAAGGATTTACTTATTTCAGAGAAGATTTTGCTTATTTCTTTTCGCCCGCCCCCTAATACATGTGTGTGCTTACGTTGAAAACGGTAGCATTAGGGAGCAAATCAGTTAATTTTAAATCGGCAATTAAGACATTAATTATAAAACGTACAGATTATCAGGACAAGTGTTAATATTAGTATATAATTTTATATACGACAAGCCCATGGGGTTTCTGGCAGCTATGAAGCTTGTTTTTAAATTAGTATTGTTAAATTAATTATAAAATACAGTGAGATACATTTATAATACTGATAAATTTATAATTTTATTACGTAGGAAGAAATGTGTATTACGTATTTTATTTTATCAGAATGTATTTAGTTTATTTCCTTTCAGTAAATTAATAATTTTCTTAAATAATCTTTTGTGCTCGCGCCCTCCCCCCCCCGAGGGGAGCGCTCCACAGTTTGAGAAACATTGTACTACAGCACGGGAACTTTAAAATGTTCGTATAAATTAAATAAAATTGAGAAATGAATTAACTTAAATAAAATGTCATGAATCAATAACATGTTTTTAGATTTCAGGATAAATGTATGTTCCTCTTCAATTTTGACAAGTTAAATTATAAATTTGCATAACAAATAATATAAAACATAAAAGAAAGTGTGTGTGGGCTTGCGACCACCAGATAGAAGTGATAACTTCAAACTTTATAATGTTATTCTAGAGATTAGTTAGGTGAATAAAAAGAAAGGGGGTATTAGTATTGCCTTATAAAATTATTCATACATATGTCTGTACTCATAAAGTAATTATTTTTGCAAAATATACAATCACATTTATGAATTAATTATATTCTAAGAATGAAACAATAGCGTATAGTAGCTGAAATAGGTTATAAATACTTTAGATTCAAAATTATTTAAATATCTAAAATAATTCCGTCAAGCGTTGTTTCGTACTTTGTAGTGCTTTCATTTAGATCATTTGACATAATTAAATCGAATTTTGATTTTAAAAAATCTACTAAAGGATTTGATTTGTCTTTTGAAAAATCTCTTTTTAAAAATCTACATTAAAATCCCCACTCAAAATAATTGGCGGTTTGTTCAGAGGAGTT
Organism: Trichonephila clavipes; assembly: GCA_019973935.1. Classification (NCBI taxonomy): domain Eukaryota; kingdom Metazoa; phylum Arthropoda; class Arachnida; order Araneae; family Nephilidae; genus Trichonephila; species Trichonephila clavipes. The sequence continues at coordinate 126,060 of BMAU01020535.1, read as the reverse complement.
GACCCTGTTTCATTATAGGCAAATAAATTTTTGTGTATGAATTCGATAATTTTCTGTACATTTTGATTTGCTGAAATGTACGTAGTAACCATTAGAATTATTTGTTAATTTTCTGCTCTACAAATTCGCTGCTCAAATTTCTCCTATACATGACTTATTAAACCCAAATGATTCAGTAGTATGTGATGCTACATCCATTTCCGAAGTGACATAAGTTGTCTCATATATCCTTTATTTTTATATATAGCAATTCCATCAGCTCTGTGATTGTGTCTTTGGAAATTAGCAATACAATAAAATAACTGGAACCTCTATGTTTTCTTCATTATTTATCCAAGTTTCTGTTAAAAGTAATATAATTACATATTGCATAACACTGTCATCGAGATCCAAAGCATGTGCACGTAAACTTTGATAATTCAAAGAATATATTGATATTCCCTTTTTCGTAGAAATGAAGTTTGTGAAGATGTCTGTGATTGTTTTAATTTTGTTATGTGATAACCTTTTAAATTTATTTTGTGGCTCTCTGACAGATGTAGATTCTCTAAGCCATGGAATAATTTTGAATCAGATTTTTCCGTAAAAATGTAAAGTCCTTCAAGACATGTTGCTCTTGATATCGCAACATATACCAATTGTTGAGAATGTGTTTACTTATACTTACAAGTCTTGAAGGACTGTACATTTTTGTGGAAAATTCCGATCCACTGCTACGAGCATTACAAACCGGAGCGTAACAATGCTTTGCTTTTTAAAACGCATCATTCAAGTTCACTCCCCAGCAAAATGTGCCTAAAGAAGTTATCACTTAAAAAAATCAGAACAAATGTTAAATATTCCACGATAAATACATCCATTTAATTTCTGAGAAGTATTTTTTTCTAAATCCTTTTGATAAATATTGTATATTGTTTTTCTTATTTTTTTTAGAACAAAAGTTAAATTTCAGTCAACATTTTAGCTATAAAAATGTTATTACAATTAATTAGAGTTTTAAAGAAAAATATACTGAAATATATATATGCACATTATAATACATAATATTAATTAACTAAACGGATCACATACAGTAGAATGTCGTTTATCCGAATCAAATGGGAATGGGTATCGTTCGGATGCGCGATTGTTAGGATAACTGAAAGCCGAGTACGATCCATGTAATATATGGAGCCAGAAATTATACGAATACTGAAAATCATCGCATGCGGCAAACGTGCTTGAAGAAAAAGTAAAATGTCGCAATTTTACCTTTATCGTGGAAAATAAGCACTTATTTTTCGCTGTACCATTGTACTCCTTCGTTTTCTCACTGCAAGGTCTGTGATTCTTTAGAGCAGCAGTAGTTGAGTAGGACAGCACTCTGATTGTTGTTCGTCTCCACATCTGTCTCTAACGCAGAAAACGCGTCAGTATTTGATGGACCCTTGCTACTTTCGTTGTTGTTGCCCTCATCTTCATCCGCTTCATCGTCGACAGAGTCGGATTCTTCTTGCATGAAAGTCGCAAACTTGTCATCATTTAGCATTTGAAATACGCAGTTTTCTGCATCTCATGCCATCCAGGTTTTCACATCTTCTTCATTGCGTTCTAGAAATCTTGGAATCGATTGCACAAAGTCGGTACCCTGTGGTCGTCAGTGAAGTCTTTTTTGCCTTCTAAATCTGGCCACAGCTTATTCCATGCATTTTTCACGCTTTGTCTTTCGAGCGAGTCCCACGCTTCGGCTAACATGTAGCAGGCGTCCTTCATATTGAGCTTTTATGCAAAAGCAGCACCTCACTCATGCGAAACAACTGTTGATCATTACACTGTTCGAAAACGTACTCATAAAAAGAACACGTAGTTGACAAAAAAACTGATCCGAACACTTGACGCTCAAGATAATAAACTTTCTGGTAAACGACGTTCTACTGTACTTTGAATAAAAACAGAGACACAAAAAAATAGCTTGAAGAAATATGCATGTATATAACTCTATACCGAAAAGTATCTTAAAATTATAAGATATGGAGCAAAAAAATAAAAATTTACAACGATAACATGATTTTTTTAAAAAAAAACACTGTTCTCATCCATTATTATCAATAAAAATATTAAAAAAACATATTGACTATATTAATCATATAATGTTTTTTTCGTGTGATAAAGAACTTGTTGTTTTTATGGTTCATCTTTTACAATACATCATTTTTCTCATTATGATTGTTTTTTGCATTCATACTCTTTTCTTTCAAGTTTCCTGCAAACTTGAATTTCTAGCTGAATTTTTAAAATAACTTGCTTTTTATTTCAATTTTACTACTATGGGTATTTTTACAGTAATTAAATTCACCATATATTTTGAATAAAAACAGGAACACAAAAAATATTTTAAGCATATAAATAATTGTATGCAGAAAACAATCTTTAAGTTAATGGACATAGGACACATAAAAAATAATTACAATAACATCTTTTTATTTAAAATGTACTTATGTATCGTTATCAATAACAATTACTTGAACAAATCCTTTTTTAATTTTCTGTCTTTTTTAGTGTTTTAAGGAATTTGCGCTTTTTCATGAAACTTCACTTACAATACATTAATTTTTTTCAGTATGATTGCTTTTTCTCAAATTTTTTACATTCATATTCTTTACTTCAATTTTTCTTCATGAAACTTGAATTTCAAATTGAATGCTTTCAGTACTTTGATTTTTGTTTTAATTTTAAAACTAAAAGCATTCTTCGGGTTTGTTAAAAGGAGAATTCCAATTGCAAAATTAATTTTTTAACATATTATCAGGGATTTAATTCTAAATAAATATGTTAAATCATTTTATTAACAGTTTAAAAGCAATGGCATTTTTTTCAAATACTTTACTCAAAACCTAAATTTCTATAAGTTGTTAAAGAAAATTTTTTTCATTCAATACTTTGCAAAAAAGCTCAGGAAATTTAAGGTGAATTTCTTAAAATTAATATTACACATTTAAAATAATGATGGAATAAATTATTATTACAGTTAAAATTAATAATAGTAAGTTTATTATACTAATAATTTTTTACGTTGCTACATAGTTTTTTTTTCAAATGATTCGTATCTTCTCTTGATGAATTTGTTTGATCATTAACTTTTATGAAGAATCATAATGAAACGAGGCATATTATCTTAGTTAACTAATTTATGAGTGTATGTGTCAACTTTCTCTAGAAAATTATTTGTTCTACAAACATTTCTGCAATAAAAGACAGATCAAATAATCTTTGCTATAAATACCAAGATACAGCCCGAACTGAGAAATTATTTTTCATAAACATTTTACGAATCTGTTATGGAAATTGTCATGCATTAATCAGAAATTGAAAACGATTTACATACACGGATATATTATAATGGGCTCAATTCATGTGACGTTATGGTATATGATAATGATAACCCCCGTGCTGTTAGACAATCAATTCAAAGTTTCATCTGACGTCATAGTCACACCATAAAAGCAATCATGTGTTTCCAGCAAATCAGTTCATAAGCTTCGTTGCTGCCTTCTTTTGATCTTTCCAGAAACTTTCTCTTAAAAATACAAATTTATCAACAACAATCATACACGCAGGTAGACAAAATGCGCTTCATTTAGAAGAAATATGCGTAAAATATTTTTTTAATTTTAAAATCATTTGAAGAAATTTATTTTTTGTAACATTTAAACATTTTTACCTATTTATGAAATTTGAAATTTTACCTAAGTTTTACAAATAGAACACGTACAATTAGTTTGATGTATGTTTTGAATTCAAAGGAGAACAAGTGTTTGTCTTTATCATGCGAGTATCATGAATTGAGTCAGGTAATTCTATGGAACAATTTATAAGAGAATATAAAATTAATATTTCAAAAGACGTCTTAAGGATTACTTTATTCTAAAAAATGATCTAACTCTACTAAAATAGGAAGTTAATAGAAAGTTAAAATGTTGTGAACATGTACTTCAAATAAGGTTATGTATAATAGAAATATGTGTATTAATATATACTGAATAATTTATACCGAAAATCATGGCGAATTTAGAAATTTTTGTCTAAATTATTAATTTATTCTTAATTTATTTTTAAAAAGTCAAGTTCATTTCTTTCTGAATGTTGGAGACAGGCATTTCTAAAAAAATTCAAACCTTTTGAAGGGTAATAATTACAAAGGAAGTCAAACTATAAAACATATCAAATGTTTGTTTATAATGAGATTATTTCAGATATCCCAAACCTTTAAATAATGTTAAAAACAATTCCATTTCCATCACAGAAGAATTCCTAACTATTATAATCAAAAACTTTTATTACTAACCAACTATTATTTTATACACTCTGCTCTCGAGAAGTATAAATCTCTTGTTAAACATTAGAAATAGGTATGAAAATTTTTAAATAAACAAAAAATATCCATGTCATTGACAAATTTTATTATAAATTCATTTCCAAAATTATATTTACTTGCATTTCCTGTTTTTGAATGTTCCAAACTTTTCTATGATAAATTATAGAGATAGTATTTCTAAAAACATTAAATATTTGTAGCTGGTATTTACTAAGGGAATCAGAGAATGAAAGGTATAAACATTAACATTTCACAAAATGGGACCATTTCATATCTGCATTTTTTTAATAAATTACACTATTTTATGAATTTATGAGGAGTGATACACTATATGTACCAATAAGTAATTGTACACATATGAGAAGTTTTTCCAAATTCAATGGTCTCAATTCTATACTGTAAATCATTTTCGTGCGTAAATAAACATAATAAACTACTTGAAAACAAAGGAGAGATTATTAGGATGCTAAAAATAATCTAGAACTATTAATAAATATATAAACAGACACTGCAAGAAGCTACCGGCTTCGCACACTAACACCTAATGACAAATATACTAAACTGAAACAAAAATTATGCTAAAAAATTACGAGAAAAATACTTCATACCTAATTATTAAACAAGGATAATGCAAAAATATAATAAAAATAAATAAAATTTCAGAAATAAGCTTCACACACAAGAAGTAAACATATCAAACATACGAAATTTACACACTGATTCAAAACGCGGGGATATGTTGCTATCCTCGTTACGTGATTTCGCCTAGGCGTCTCAATGTCTCTGAATCAACCTCATTTGGTAAGTATATTCTTTGTTTTGAAATTCGCTAACAAAGTGTCTTACGAAAATCGATTCTCAAGGGTGGTTACGGGGCACATTGATAAAAAAATTTCATTCAAATTGGCATAATCTTTAACGACCTTGTTGGCGAATTTGGTGACCATTTTCGTGACTTAATGACCATCTCGGCGACCACTTTTGCAGGGTTCGTGACCCTATGGGTTCTTCCGAAAATTAGAGAAGAGATATACTAATATCACGATCTATGACGCAAATGGATTTTTCTCGAAAGATCAGTGAGGTCTTTTAATAGAGTCACCTGCCGGAACTGAGTTTGTCTTGTTTTGACCGTTGAAGAGTGATATTGATTTGACCGTGACGGTTGTTGACCAACGATTACTTCGGCAGTTGTGTAGGACGAGCAAGTGCGTGTGAGTAATCTTTTACATACTTGTATTTTAGACACTGATAATCGAGTCTGATTGCCGTAGAAGGTGTGAAGGCCTTCTGAGATTTATTTTGCGAATATAGCTGCTATATTTCAAGGATAGTTTTTTGACATTAAATTTCCATCGCTCCTGAAGTCTTGCTCTTCGTGACTGATTCCATAAAATCCTCGAGCCCTGATCTACATAACAGTATTGTATGTCTATATGAAGCGAAAAAAAATCTAGGACTTATTTTGCTTAAGTGTACAAATTTCATCAAAACTGAGAGCAATTTCAAAAAACAATTTTTTTTTAGAGCAGAAGAAAAATAATTTTCACATTGCTGAATAACATTTTGCAACAAAATTAAGATTTATTGTCCTTAAAAATAGTGAAAAAAATTATATTTTGCTAATAGGGTAAAACTTAATTAAATAGTGATTTTAAGCAATTAGTTTGGTAGAAATGGTAAATATATTGATGAGTATAAGTGTATTATCTCATTTAATCATTTGAATGCCTTTTTTATGTTTAGTAATGGACTCAAAGAATGACCGCAATTACGAATCCTTTTTTTAAGTTAAGGTATCCGAACACGTTGAAAATGACCAAATTCGGACAAGACCGATATTTTTGTTTTCTATTTTATTTAATACATCTTTATTTTGGCTTTACAAAACATACTTTCTTTTGATTCTATGCTTCTTAGAGGTCAAGTTACAATCAATTTTATTAAGTTAGAAAAACCGGAAGTGGGTATTTGATATACCAGAAGTGGGCATTTAAATTGTTCGAAATCTATCAAGGCGAGACTGATCACACAAAATATTACACATGTATTTCTATAAAACATTTTGCACCTGATATTTATGCTATTTTCTAGAGAATGTACTAAAATATTTCTTATAGTATGAATATATTATTTGAGTTAGGGCATGTTATTTAAATAATGATCTCATAAAGGCGTTATTTTTCTTATAACGTTTACTCAATCATCTCTAAAAGTTTCAAATTTTAACAAAACATTAAAATTTTAGTACATTCTCTAGATAAATGTCTTAAGATTGTTTTGGTAATTCTTTTACTAATATAAGTTTATTACTTTTTTCTCTAATTGCTTTGAAGTTTTACAAAAATATTGCTAAAATTTCACATATAATTGTGATTTTTACGAAATTCCGGCAATTTATTTAAATATTGTTGATTAAATACCGGGTGGGCAAAAAGTCCGTAAAAACTTTAAAAATTCATAAAATCCGGAGAAATGAACGAAAAAAAAACTGTTTGCGGGATCAGCATTAGTATGTCACGGGATTTTTTTAAGCTAGAAAAAAAATTATTCGAAAAACATCCGGTAGGTGGCCCTGTTACAAGTGTCTGTGGTGGAAATATGCAAATTAGACGGCTATAAAAACCTTTGCTGTCAATGAATCCACATTCATTTCACCATTACAAACAGTGAATGTGAACAAGAATGCACAGTGCGCCGGATAAAGCTTTGTTGGTGAAGTTATTTTAATGAACGAGGAATCACCGACCAATTGCCTTGCGTAAATTACGAGTTCAGAAAAATGTGAAGAGTGGAAAAGGCCCTTTAACACCTGCAGGTCTCTTAAAGCTTGTTAAACGTTTTGAGGAAACTGGAAAGTTGGAGGATCAAGCACGAGCCGGACGACCATGCTTGAAAGAAGCACGTGCACCCTGCATTGCTGTCGAAATGGAAGCGATTGCGTCCGAAGCAGCTTCAGGGACCAGCAGTGCTCGTGAAACTGCCAGACGATTGGGCTTACCACCATCATCTGTCCGCAATATTCATCGTCGACTCCTCCAGCTGTATCCATACAAATTGCAATCCTGCCATGAACTTTTGCCAGCAGATACCGCACAGAGGGAAGCATTTGCGAAGTGGGCCTTCTCTAAAATGGAACAGGATCCCACCTAGGTTTTTAACATCTTGTGGACAGATGAGAAGCTCATTTCTCGCTTCATGGTGACGTTAATAACCGTAACTGTCGCATTTGGACGACCTCTAATCCACGTGAGTACACACAGAAGCCATTGCATTCCCCAAAAGTGACAGCATGGTGTGGTTTCACGGGTTCATTTATCATAGGACCCTTCTTCTTTGAAACGCAGTGCCCAGTAAATGGATGGATAACGGAAACGGTAAATGCTCAGCGTTATCTAACGCTTCTGCGGGAGACTGTCGTGCTATGTTTAATTCAATGAGGTCAGATTTTGAATGACACCTTCATGCAGGATGGAGCAACCAGTCACACTGCTAACCCGGTTAAGGCATTCCTGATACAGGCGTTCGGGGAAGACAGAATCGTTAGCAGGCACTGCAGGTACCCATGTCCTCCTCGGTCTCCAGATTTAACACCGGCAGACTTCTGGTTGTGGGGATATTTGAAATTTTGCGTGTGTCCATCCGGTCCATCAAGTCTGTCGGAACTGAAAGATGCGATCCGCAGAGAAGTATCCTCCATATATCCGGACATGTTGCACTCTGCCGTTGTTGGATTTGTCACTCGTCTGGAATGTCTTCTCCCCTGTGGTGGTGGTCATCTGGAACATATTCTGGTGTAATAAAGTTGTAAAAGTTTTCTGTTCATTATTTATGCATTGTTTCTTTGATTTGCGTACATCAGCGCCACCTACTGGATGATTTTAGAATTATTATTTTTTTCTAGCTTAAAAAAAATCCCGTGACATACTAATGCTGATCCTGCAAACAGTTTTGTTTTTCGTTCATTACTCCGGATTTTATGAATTGTTAAAATCTTTACGGACTTTTTGCCCACCCGGTATTAGAACGTATTGGTATTGAATCCTAAAAAAGCCTTTATATGTTTAAATATGTTATTTTGTCAAAAAGTACTCTGAACGTGTTCGGATACCTTAAACTAAAGGTTTCAAATTTCAAGAAATGGCTGAGAATATTTTAAAAGTTTCGACGGAAAGAATAATTGGTTGAACTAATAGTTTTGGATATATTTAGTAGCCTAATTATGGTTTTGGCTTCCCTCACACGTGTAAGATAACGCTTATATAGTTCACCACTTATATATCTAGATACACTCTATTGATTCATACGTGATATACGAGTAATCGAAGATATAAATATAAACCATCCTTTAAATCTCTTATTATTTCTTTTACAGTATTCATGCCTAGAAATGTATTTATTCATTTAAAATAGTATTCAATTTAAGTGGTCTTATAATTTTAATCAACTTCATACTATGCTTTTATTTAGATTTACGAATGCCACAATTTTTTTAGTAATGCACTAGAAATTTTGACTCCTCGTTTTAGTTTTTTTTTATTAATTATTATTTTAGTTACTAGTCTGAAGAAACGCAACTTAATTATAATCATATTAAAATCCAATACCATCCACATGTTTAACCAAAAAGAACTTTGATATTGCATTTCTGCCGATATATTAGATCAGTGCTTCTCAACATCTCCTTATTTTTGCGACCCAGTTTTAAACCAAAATTTCCTTCGAGCTCCCTCTCATACAATCATTGTGTGAAGGGGGACTCGATAATTCAATAATTCGAAGGGGGAATTCGATAATGTTCTTGGACCCTAAAGATACACTACTGCTTTAATTACAAACCGTATAAATTATGAATTTAAGTATTAAATTTTGTTTACACTTTTGTATATGACCAGTCCATAGAGTCACTAGCAATTATTAATTATTCTTAACTTCGTATTTATACCTTAATTATCAAATACATTGTGCAGTACTGATATATCTATATGAGTATATTATCCCTTTAAGACACCCAACCCGCATGATCATGCGGGTTAGATATTATTATACGTTTTTGCTTCTGGAATAGCCGTATGTAAGAAAGTATCGAATCCAACTATTCAGCGTGCCTGCAGAAAATGCAAAATATCACTTTTTATCAATAGACGGTGGTTGTAGTCCATACTTTACTTACAGCTTTCGTTGTGTTTGTTTTCAAATACAATGAAAACCCGTCTTACTTTTATCTGTCGCAAAAAGGTAATTATCGATATATTTCTAATTGCTTGGATACAAATTTTTGTATTAATGTTTAAATAATTGTAAAATATAAAAAAAAAACGTTTATCATACTCTATTAACGTTCCTAATAGGACTCGAGATTTTGTCCTTGTAGGACTCGAGACGATCGTGCGGGTTGGGCGTTACTTGAGTCTCTGCAGCAATAAATGTAAGTTCTTGTCATGTGTGAGTTTTCTTTTCTGTTTCAGTAATATTGATAGAAGCTTTAATAAAAACGAAATTTATTGCTATATAATTAAAAACATATTTCCTTGTGGTTGCCATGAATGAGTCCCTTTTTTTCTTTCTCTGGCTCCTTTTTGCAATTAATTTTCGGTTTTACACATTTAATGAAGAGTGTGTCATTTTTATCCTTTACACAGATATCTGAATCTATATATCTCCCCCCTAAAAAAATCTGGGTTTTCCGGTGGGAGTTGATAATGTGTGGTTTAAATATTTTATTTTTTTTAAATAATAAAACTTCCTGGTACATTTTATTGCTTTTCAAGGAATATACTGCACTAACTTTTAATCAAAAACTTTTTCAGATGTCTAAGAAGTTCAGAATTCCCACACTAGAAGAAATTTTGCAATCGATGAATAAATCAAGTTGAACTTAGATGAGAACTTAGAGATCTCTGAGGTGATGACAATACTGCAAACAAAACTTATGAATCACGTATTTTGAAAGGAGAATCAAGTTCAGATGAAAGCGATGAAGAAAACATGGAAATATTAGAAATGGAAAGACAAGTTTGGATTCCTTTTTACCATCAAAGTCTCTTGAACCCATTCATTTAATTGTTTTAGCTGTTTCAAATTTTTGGTTTCTGTTGAAGCAAGATGAAATATTAAATAAAATTCCTTCAAAAATCAAAATGTGTGGGTAGCTTACAATTTAAAGTAGAGATGATGAATCGTTATCTCAGCCTCTTCACCTATTAACAAAAGCATTTAAACTGATGATGAACATAATAGTGTTATGATTCCACTCTAAAAAAGTTCGAAGTGTTATGATCCACCAGCTATACATGTCAGAGGGCTTTTATTCTAGCCATTCCAGAATAAAAAGGCTTGACACGTATAGTCATTTTCGATGTGTTGATGAGATTTCAAGGCCTCGAAAGTGCAGATTTGAAAACTATGAATGCAGTTCAAAAACATGTTAGGAAAATTACAATGTATATTAATGCTTAGCAAAAACAAAAAATTATTTTAAAAGTTTCCACAGAAGGTAAATAACGAGTCAATAAAATAATTAATTTTTTTCATCAATAACTTCCTTATTAGTAACAATTTTAGTTGAATTAAATGTGCGTGTGTTTCTTCCATCAACTTAGAGCCAAAAAATATAAAATTTCACAGGTCCTGATTTCACAGAAAATGCCCAAAACGCACTATCGTGCGGGTACCGTCTACGTTTCAGGGGGGCGGAGGGAATTTTTTTATTATTTTTCCTAGTTTCACATTGGGGTCAATATAATAATAATAACCAGAAGAATTTAATATTTAAAGATAAAAATAATTCGGATCTTAAAAGGTTATATCAGCGTGAATGTGTATTTTATTTTCTATTATGTCAGAATGTATTTCGTTTTGCTTCATTTCAGTAAATTAATAATTTTTAAAAATAATCTTTCATTTTCGACGTATCGATATGCTCACCCCCCCCAAGAGGCGCACCCCCCATAGTTTGAGAAACGCTGCATTGGTAACAAAAATAGCAAGAAAGAAGATGCGAATCATATCTCCAAAACATCAGAAACGTGCATTTCAGAAAATCCCATTCCTACTTCACATAGGGTGCATGGAATGCATAAAAATATATCATCGATTTGTTGAGATTTTTCTCGCCAAAAATAACGATACCGTTGAGTTAAGCTTGGAATGTGTGAGATTTGAAGAGAGGCGTAGGAAATTGATGACAATTTAATTATCTCAGACATGAAGTAGGCAAAATTCCACTGCGAAAAGATTAGTTTGACTAGTGTGTGTGTGTGTGTGAGTCAATCTTTTTAAATCACTTTCTGCATATCTTTATTCTTACCCCTTTATAATATTTAAGAAATTTATGAAAGGTTTTTAGCAAACTATTTGAATTTTGGTAAGAAAGTGATAGATTCTTTTATTTCGGAAAGTAATATTATTCCTGATTTAACATTAATAAAGTTGTCAGATGATTAGTTTTCAGTGCATTAAAATGGAAAGTTGCGTCATTTCTATATTTAAAATTTAATGCAATAGTTTGTAATGTTTACGTGTACGAATTTTTAAGATTTGTAAGAAAATAACCAGATTGAAAATAATAATAATTTTTCTTTCCTATATCGTAAACCAAAGCCTTAAAAACGTTGTTACAGCGTTTTAATTTTGCTGATTTAATAAAGACTGAGTTGACAACCCAATGCACTACATTTACCATTGAAGTACAAACTATATTATTAACTATTTTATTTTAGTAAACAGAAATGTAACTAAAATCGACTGTATTGAATTTTATTAATTTAAAATGTCTTACTAAATATATTAAGTACTGTATTTTATTCAGTTAAAATATAACTAGATATTGACTATTGTATTTTATTAAGATAAAATGTAAGTAGATAATGACCATTGTATTTCATTGAATTAAAATATAACCAAGTAAATTAACTATTGTATTTTATTTTAATGAATTAAATAAGTGTTTAAAATAAAAACATCTCACGAAAATATTATCAAAAATGGTTACTCTTTCAATTCTTTGAAAAGGTTTCAGCTGCAGCAGTTAATCTTCTTCACGTTTGGAAACAACAAAAACATGCTAATAATGGGTGTTTTGTTCAACTCTTTCATTAAATTGAATCCACTTTATTCATGCAATATATCCATTTACATAATTCCTGTTATGAGGTTGGTGGAAGGGAAAGAGAGGTGGGAGGCCTTGAGATACCCCCAGGATGTTCTCTCTTTAATTTGAGGGTGGTTGGTGGGTGGAGGACCAAGACAAATCACACTGTCACCTGTATTATGCTCAAAGCTACGGCCTAAATACTCGTGTAAACCTTTCCAATAAGAATTCTGTGGATCTTGATCTGATTTTGAAGCTCAATGGCAGGGATTTAAATCCCGAGCTGGGCAAGGCCGACTCAACATTTCATCCTTTCAGTGGGTTAATAAATGAGTACTAAGCTTGCTTGGGAACTGAACACTGGGGGTTTCGCGTCAGACTGACCACTTGACCCAAATATCTGCACATGCACTCCTGAGCTTAAGGTATATACTGAGATAGGCTCAGTAGGTCTTGGCCCTCATGGGCTGTTGCGCCACTGAGTTCAGTTCAGTCTAATTTTACTGTCAAACGGTGGGATAAACAACAACACAATTGATTTGACTTCATTTGTGATCAGAATATAGAATATTTACATGTATTATGAAAATAATACAGATTACAAAATTAATGTGAGATACTTTTACTTTCGGCTTACAGTTCGTTAAATTTGAAGCTGTGATGAAAATTAGTACGTCTAGAGGATGCAATTTAAAGGATAAATCTGTTATAGTTTGGAAATGTAATCGACAGTAGTAATGTAATATTAAAAGGCTAAAATCACAAAATATTTACTGAAAATGTTATGCGTTAGATATATTTTTATCAATATATAAGATGTAGACACAGAATATATTAGTTATATCTATCATCGCGCCAGACAAAAAAATCTAAGCATCGCCGCATTTCTTTTTTATTTATGATAGATACTACAATACATTTAAAGGCTCCTATTTGAAAGACAAAAATCCTTAATACGATTTGACAACCTCTAACGAAATTTTTGGTAAAATAATTAGTATATTAACTGAATTTTTAAATTATTTTACAGAAAGTAACTCTTTTTTAACACATTAATATGAAATATAGTAAAAGAAACACACATTCAGACATGCACGCACACACACATACACACATATACAAACACACACTCACGCACATCGCGAAATTTAACTATAATTGTGCATGAGGTGAAAAATGGGGTTATATCTATTCTGAGAAAAATACACAAAATAAATAAATAAATAGGATGAAAAAATACCCATGAGGTCTCTAAATATACTGGAAAATCAAATGCATCCTGCAATGTTACCTTAATGGCGATAGATACTTCATGTATGGTAATGCAGCTGTGCATTGGACCAGAAGTTTTGAAGATTGGTTTGCTGAACATATCATTCTGACTTCTAACACCTTCCCTGCCCACCGCATATGTTAGATCTTAAACCCATAGTGTGAGACATGATGAAAAAACGTATCCAACAGAACTTTCCTCTCTACTATGCAGCTTATTCATCCGATTTACAAGATCTAAAAGACTGCACAGCGAATGCATAGTGTCCTCTGGACGTAAATGCATTCCAGAAGCACGTAGACTCTATGCCCAAACGAATAAGAGCAGTTATGCGTGCAAAAGGTGATCCAATAAAATATTGATCATATAGTTTTAATTCATTTGCTAGTGTGTTTGTATATATTTCTATATACCAGGTGTATGCATAAGTTTTTTCCGGTTTTTTAGGTAAAGAAAACACGTAATTTTCATGGGAAATTAATAGGTTTTTTTTCAAAATAGTAGCCATTGGCTAATTTCACCCATATTTCAGGTACTTTATGAATACCATAACAGAAAAACTGCTTGTCTTTTGTGGTGTGTTTGTAGTTTAGTGTTAGACGAACAAAATGACGTAGGTGTCAAATTAATACGTTGCATACTCTTTCCGCTGGTGCCATGTCTTTGTTAAGCAGGAAAACATTCATATATATATATATATATATATATATATATATATATATATATATATATATAGGCCGTGGGTAGCCTAGTTAGAGCATCGAAGTCCAGACCGGAAGGCCTGGGTTCCATGAGACCAAATACCCTCCGAGTAAACACGGAGTACGTGCTCGTTAAATCAGTGGCTCCCAAAGTCTTGTGGGCTGAATCACGAGTGCAGGGGATTGGAGAATATTTCCTTCCCGTTCAGTTCCTTGCCTAAATTGTTGAGGTGGAGATAGGTGGTGTCGCCATCTATCGTCCCTTCGGGGAATTTCGCCGAGCTAATTCGTACTGTGACCTGTATGGTGCTCAAGGCCAACGACAGGCGTACTTCACCTTATGTATATATATGGTATATATATGGTATATATATATATATATATATATATATATATATATATATATATATATATATATATATATATATATATATATATATATATATATATACCATATATGACCTACTCATTAAATGCCTTGGATGTTTTATAATTATAATTTTCAGAAGTGTATTTTATTATTTTTAAAAGCATTGCTTTAATGTGTTTATCCATTCAAAAAATATTCTGTATTATTAGAATGTATAGATTTTACTAATACAGTAATAAAAGCCACCAGTACGTTCCTATTTTGGCTAATTCATGATAATTAGAGAATAAAAAATGTTAATAATGATTAATTATTATCTACAGCTAAGCTTTCATCTAAGTGAACCCGCCAAATACAGACTTTTTAAAGTTTTGAGTCATCGTAAGCCCATGAAATATACTATTAGATGAAAAACGATGTAACTTCTAGGAATCAAAGGTAAACACATCGTAAAAGAGAATTCTGTATATAAGAAGTATGAAGAGAAATATAGATTACTTCTAAACCGAATATTATAAATATTATATAATAAAATATAATAAAAAATGAGAAGTTACCAAATTAAACGAATAAATTGATCTTAACTTGCAAGAGGGTTTCTTCCTTGTGTGTGTGTCAAATGGAATAAAATCATTTTTTTCTCTTTTTTTTGGTTAAAGCAAGAGGTGTAACTGTGCCTTTCTAGATAATTTTTTTTAAAATTCTGCGATCATTTTCTTAAATTCTACAAAACAGAAATTTAGATTTTATCACTGATATAAATCTCTTGTACGTGATATATTTATTGCATTTTAATAAGAATTCTGAAATAAAATTTATTCTGTCTTAACTGGATTTCTCACTAAAATTGTTGCTTTTGTTTTAGCTACAAAATCAGTATTATAAATGTGCAACATTCTTACAGAAGACTTCGGATTGAAATAGTCCATGGACTCAGGATTTGGGATCACCACGAAAAAGATTATTTCTTTTCTTTCTTACAAATCATCAGGTCAGTCGTAGAAGAAATTTATGCACTCTAATGTCGTATTCTTGTTGAAAACCGTTGTGTAGAGGGAGCTGCTCTGTAATGCGAAACTTTTGTTTTGTTATGTGGAAGAGCTCAGTGGCAGGTGAGTTACCGTTTTGTACAGTTGTAAGCTATAATTGAAGGGTCCGTTGCCCTAATAATACAGCCTAAGTTTTAATCATCTATATTTTTTCGTGTTCCTTAATGTTCGTGTTGTCCCATAATAAAAGTTTTCTTGAAAGACAAAAAAGTAGTTGTCTTTATCTCTTGCTGAATCTCCATGCGTTAAAATTCCTTCCTTTTCTTCTGATGAGCTGTCAAACAATTCTCATACTAATCAACCCTGTTTTTAAAGAAAGTCTTATAATGCAAAAGTGTTACTTCTGAGATTCTATTTCTAAAAGTTTGGAGATGAACTTTTCTGTAATTTGTATCAAATTTTTTGAATTGCTCGCAATAACAATTGCTCGTTGCAAATGATTTGAGTAATATCTGAATATGTTAGAAAATATGTTATGTATATGTAATTATGTCCGTATATGTGTGTGTTTTTGGATTGTTATATGTGACATAATTAGCTAGATAATGCACATTAATACTAATAGTGCAGCTCGAATAATAGATTTTCGAGTTAACTGGCCTGATCATTTGTACAATTGTGAAATTGTGCACGTATTTAGTGCATCGATGTAATTACTCATACCATTGTTATTTTGCAAGTTATTAAGTCTAGGGTATCAGGGGAACATTCTCTTATCAAAATTATGTAATAGAAGGGGAGGGTTAGCTGATTAAACATTTAGCGAATATATTTAAGCTAGAAGGAGTTAAATAAAAAATAAATTGCTACTAATTAACAAAATGAATATTTGTAGAGTATTGTATTTTAGGGCATGATATGGGTTTTTATTTATCCTTCTGATTTTCTCCGGGCCCATGCTCAAATTGGATTTTTATCCGTAACTGATAGTAAACTTTGTTGGTTAAATCATGAAAACGAAATTAGATAGAGAAAATTTCGAAATTTAGCATTATTGATTAATGCTCAGTATCAAAATAATTAGAGATTAATTGAGATTTTTCAGTAAGTTTAAATCTTGAAGTTTGCAACTACTGAGAATTCCTTTTCGTAATTTTAAGCTTAATTAAATTCAAATTCTGGAGTATAGGGTAGTCTTAAGCTCACATAAGAATTTTTGGTAAACTACTAAGATTGAAAAATTTTAAAAGTAATTTTAGCCGGTTTATTTGGTCCCTTCAAAAAATCAGGTTTCCTTTTATTCATTTTTTAATAATGTCAAATTTTCATCTTTATTTTTTTTATATTTCTCAGTGTATTTACATGCATAATCATAGGACTTCACATAGGAAAATTTATTTATATTTAAATACTACATTTCAGTTCAAGTGTTTCAGAAAAGAACAAAGTACTTGAATTATTCTTATAATTATTCCTTTAATATTAAGTACAAAATATATAAGATTAAGCATATAGGAATATCATGTAAGATTAAGTTAACAGGATTTGCATACAGGATATTGTTAAGTATTTAGCATATGGGAAATTACTAAGCATTTAGGATTAGCATAATGGCTATTATTAAGCTTTTAGAGGATCGGCATATAAAAATATGTGTATAAGAATAACATATACGACTTTGAACCTTTTAAAAAAGTCTTACGACAAATATTATTTTCGATACAATAAACTGTTGTGCTTCTGTACTAAGGCAAATATATTTTTAACCTGCATATTATATACATTAAATTGCGGGTCCGAATTAAATTTGTTTCAAACACAGCATTATAAATGACCATTTGTCAGTTCGATTCAGAGTGATATATTATCACTCAAATAATATAAACTAGTCTACATGTAACCTTATTTATATTTATTTACAAAGCTTCAATTTAAAAATTTATTAGTAATGCTTATTTAAATAAAATACAAATGTCTTGATAAGTTTTTCTCTCGTCAGACTAATTTTATCTAAGTTAATTTCATGAATATAATATTCTATATTAGTACTGAGTGAATTTTGAAGATTGTATCTCTTTCGGTAATAAATAAAAGCATTTTTTTAATAAAAGACCCACCGATATATAAATATTAGAAGAAGATGGAAATTTAAAACCCATTATTCTATAAGTTTATATATAGTATGATGTTGAACAAGAGTTAAATGGAGCTCCCTTAGTTTACCGGAATGTCATTTCAGATTAATATGTTCAGTTATTATTTTGGTTTTTTTTTGAAAAAAAAAACGTGGTACTTGGGGCATATTTTGCTGAAATTTTCACTTACTTTTTATTATATTTACTTTAAACAGTATGTATATAATTTTTTACTAATTTTAATGAAACTTAAATGAAAAAAATATTCTAAATGTATATAGCAGCAGTTTGGTTTGAAAAGAAAGGTAACAAAAATGTGTGTAATGAAGAAATGGACATTTTTGTATCCAACGTATTTTTTACTAAATTGTGTTTACTTTAGTTTATTTAATTGGGGTTTTATATTTTAGTATTTACATTACAACCAAAGTTCCTGCCGTATCATGATGACTTAATTGTGTGAGAATTGTTTTTACTTTTTTGAAATAATTAACACTGAACACTATTGGTAGTTTCAGGATTTTATTTTCGATGTACACAGTATGTATTTTTGTTTTCACAAAAATCGAGCAATCACAAAAATCAATAAATTATTCAATAATAATAACTTTACCATACAATATCTGAAATATATATGTATGTATATATATGTATATATGTATTTTAAAAATCTGAACAATATACATCAAAACACAAAGCACCTCTCAAAATGTAAATCTATATACAAATTAGCATGCTATTCTACGTTTGTCCACGAAATATTTACAATATAACTTACGCAAAAATGATGCATAATTCAGTAATCCAAGCATAATAAAGATGTATTAAAATGTTTAAGAAATGTTCAATTTTGGAATTTTAAAACTCTATACAGCTCGGTATTCTATTAGCATAAATATTTTCAACG
The DNA here is from genome assembly GCA_019973935.1 of Trichonephila clavipes. NCBI lineage: Eukaryota > Metazoa > Arthropoda > Arachnida > Araneae > Nephilidae > Trichonephila > Trichonephila clavipes. The sequence continues at coordinate 107,239 of BMAU01020535.1, read as the reverse complement.
AACCATAACTATGAATTTAATTTGCATTCATTTTTTTTCCTGTTATAAAAATCAGCATCATCCACTTTGTTTCGATATTGTAAGCAGTCATTTGTTTCAAGTTCATAACGCAAAGAAAATAGATATAAAACAATGGTATTTGTCAAGCTTTCAGTGCTTTTTCCAGTATTTTACTAAGGATTCTTTTATAAAAGCAATCATGTTCAAATGAAGGAAATCATCTAAAATACAAAATATAAAGAAAACACCAGTGCTAAATTATAATCAAATGTATATTAATAGAATTTTTGGACATGTATTTATTTGTCTTTTCATAGCCAGTTGTTTATGCTGAACCCTTTATAACAAGTAATAAAAAAAAATTAAGTCAATTCCTACTTAGATCAACAAAGAAAAATTTTATTTTAGCTACTTTTTATTAAATAGTTACAATTAATATAAATATATAAATACATAGGACAAAATCACAACATTAAGTGGTAGTTAATTTTTATTAGTTATCATTAAAGCATCGTATTGTCATCCAAAACATTAGTGTATATAAAATTTCAGTTCAACTGAATGCTTTAAAACGTGAGAAAAAACCTTTTTCCAAGTTTTGACACAAGTAGCCAAAAATGATGCCAACGTGGCTGTATTTGTAATTTTTTAAATAATTAGTTTTAATCAATTAATTTTTATTAATTATAATTAAAATATTGTACTGTCATCCAAAATAATCATGTATATAAAATTTCAGCTCAATTGAGAGCTTTAAAATGTATTTTATTAACGATTGAAAATTCCACCAAGATAAATACATAAATAAATAAATAAATATAGAAAGAGTGTGAGTTATATTTTATACATTGTGTATTCCCTTTTTTGCAATGTGTTAATTATGTAAAAGTACTGATAAAATTAATGAGCTCGTTTTATGATGATATAAATTCATTACATTCATTAAATCAAATTACATTTATTAAATAAAATACTTAAGTGGGTATAACACATTTTTCAAAATAACAAATTATATTTTAAATTGTAATGATTAATATTAAAATATGTGTTTATCATGCTTAAGTTGCTGAACCATGCCTCGTTTTCGAAATCAAATCTACTCTAATTAAACCTATTAAATAAACAGGCTATTAAAGAAACACTTATAATTTTCAAAAAAATTTTGAATTCAATCTTCATGCAAGTGCATCGTTAATAAGGTATGAACATTACAAAATAGAATACAATAGCAATAAATTTGTATAAATTGACGATTGACCCTCAAATACATAATTTTGATTTTATTTCCTTTTCTTTATTGGAAACACGCTGCACATTCAAAATTCTTCTCAAACACAAAGATTAGGATATTTTTACATAAATAAACGATGCAACACATGTACGCATTGTAACACAGTTATAGAACACTACACATAAAATTTCTGTTTCTTAATAGTGTTTATATATTCTAATGTGAATGCAGAACTTTTCACAAGTATTATCAATATTGAATACTTAACTTTATAGAAAACGCTCATAAACAGTTATTAGACCCAAGTTTAGGATTTTAGGATATCGTTTTAACACTGGTTTTAAATAATATATTTAAGAATTACATGAATGCACAACCACTGCATGTAGATTGATTTCACATTGTCTATGAACAACAACTATGTTTCTATCAGTACCAGAAAGCTGTTCTAGTTTGAACAAATGTAAGAATCAGATTTAAGCAAGCAGCAAAAAAAAGGAATATTAATTACTCGATTAAGAAAATAACACGTGGTTCGCTATTATAAAGAAAAATTAATCACAGTAAAAGAAGTAAAAGTACAAATTCCAGAACATTTTCATTATTTCTAAGCAATTCCATCTAGCTTTATCCTAAAAGTACACATAAGGAAAGCAACCCTATTGTAATTAAATAATAACAGGAATGAAAAGATAAAATTATTATGCGGTTTTACATGAAAACGTATATTTAAAGACAGTTTAATGTAATCACACACATCATTTTTATATTTGAGCAAAATACAGAAAGTCATTTACACTCCATGGAAATGATTTTGATAGTTATTTTTTATCAATCAATACTGTATCTTTGTGGCAATTTGATTCCATCTGATAGCCATGATTCTTGACATTAGCTTTAGCTCCAATTTTTTATGAAAGTAAACTTTTTTTTTAAACTGTCATGCAAATTTTACTTCATTCCTCTTGAACCGATTTTCAAAATTCATTATGTGTTCTTGGATGCCGTTTTCCGAAGGTTTGTTTAAGAAAAACCAAAAACACAAAAGTCCATTGCAGAAGCATAGAGTGATTTTACACGTATTTCATCAAATGGGATACACTTCGTTCTTGTTTCTGCTAAAACAATGATTTAGACCTGTGACTAGAGGCTTTGTCCATATGAAGCTCTTTATCAATGTTCTTTCCGCATAACGTTGGAATTTCTTCTTCAAAAATTGGTTCTAAAATATTCTGCTGATAGTAGAGTGACTTAATTTTGGCTTTACTCGAGACTTTTTTTTAAAATTTTTAATTTGCCGTTGTTAGAAAATTATTGCCATTAAAACAATTTGCTATTCTTTCAGCGATATGGTTTAAAAAAGGAGACAAACTTTAGGTTTAAAGTTCTATTTTAGCTTTCAATCCTTACGAAGGATTTTAATTACATTTCCGAAATGCATTCCTAATTTCGATAAAATGAATCTTTCAGTTGGAGGATTTTCCATTGGGATCAGAGTCTTCACTTTTTTTGATGATATCCTGCATTTGAACAGTCTTAGGATGAAGTTTCGTGGTCATGTTTTAATTTTTACTTTCTGATAGACGCTTTTTCCCTTTAAAATTTGATAAATTATAAATATCTTTTGTTGAAATGCTGTAAACGAGATTTTTACAACGCTTTTTAATGTGTTGACATGAATATTTCTCCTTGAAAAGCGTAATTACGTAACCTTACATCATTTTAGGATATGTTTTTAAAATAAGTCTGTTATTTTACATTCCAAACAAAAGAAAACATTAGCAGATGATTCTTCTGAAGTTTCCAAAAGTTTTATATCAAAATACAAACGAGAAAACGAATGACAAAATGCTTTCCATAAAGTGTGAACAACCTTCTGTAGGTATTAAGAAAATGTTTTTCACAAATTTTAATTCACCTCAGACGTTTTTAATCATTTATAAAGGACATTTTTTACCATTAAGCATATTATCAATAATATACAGTCTTTTTGATGTTTTTTTACTTTATTGCAACTGTTTGCGGAATATCATGTTTTTAAGTATTCCCAACATAAAAAATAATTTGTTTAACAAAATGCATTAATTTTTATTTATAATTTAGTAGGGTTACGAAGGTCAATTGAAAATTTTTAAATAACGGTATCTGTAGATACGAGAGGTGAATTAAAATTTTAGTTTTCAAGATATTTATCTCGCTGAAAGTTGACTCAAAATGTTGGCATGTTCGGAAGAATACAGCGGTAAATTAAAGCCAGAATCTTTTTAAACTGCAATAAACGTTTTTAGCCTGAATACTTAGACTGTATCAGTTTATTTAATGTATGTATTAAATTATTTTCCGAAAAGGAGAGAAAAGGACATGAAACCTTACATAAAATCAGAATTATCTATCATTGTATTCAAGTGAAATGTGAGCTCGAAATCAAACCATAGAGGTGTATCAAGATAATGTTGATATAAAAAAAGACACTAAAAAATAATTCTTATCGTAATAATACAACATACATCTTATTGGCATATAACATGTATATTGAAAACATCACCTTGTAATGAACTTAAAGAAAATACATTGCTAAATGTTTATAACCGGCCTATTTTAGCTGACGATCACTAAAAAATGTCTAAAAGTTTTTTGGTGGCATTCGAAAAAACTCTTAGCATTATTTGAATCATTTATACTAACTGTTTTTGGAAAACACTGGACAGGTTGAATTTAAGTTTGGAAAGTAATTTTGACGTTGGCGTCTGTTGTATTGTATTATTTTTCAAGAATCTTTATATTTAACTTTAACAAAAAGAAGGTAAAAAAGGTTTCAGCAATAAAATATACAGTTAAAATTTAACTTTTATGTTCATTATTTTATAAAATTATACTTTTTAAATCATATCCGTAAGTAGGTAAAGCTGATAATTGAAACATTTTCAATGTTCGACATTGATTCAATTACAGTCGGAACATTTCTGCTTTAGAAAATTATAAGACCAGATAGTTTTAGTTGTATAGTTATAATGAAAAAATTGACTGCATATCCATATTGAATATTGAAAAGTATGCTATGAAAAATTCTAGATGTATTATTATAGAAGGATGAATATATAGATATCAAAATCAAAGCGTAAAAAATTTGAATACTCAGTAAAAGCTATGACAAATTTATTGTACGTGGAATTTGTTGGAAACTTGTTTAACCCTTTCGTAGGAATAGGTAAGATTACTTTTCATCTATAAGATCTTACAAAATGCACTTGTGAGAAGCGCAAAACCCATTTTAATATATTGAACTTGCTATTATAACGATGGGAAGACTAATTCCCACCTTCATTTTTGTGCTACTGCATATAATCCAGCGATTTGACATCTGTAAATCGAGCAAAAAAAAGATGGTACTAAGGAAGATCCTTGTCCAAAAGTTGTCGCTCTTTATAATGATACCATGGGAAGGGTTGATTACTTCTATCAAAGAAAAGAAAGATATCAAATACGAAGATCTATAAAATGGTGGTATCTTATATATATATATATATATATATATATATATTATTATTAACCTTGCCATCATAAACAGTTTCATACTGTGGCAAGTTAAGCAAGAAAAAAAAAGTACGTCCTGTTAGCTTCCAAGCAAAGAAGTTCGAAATTCCGGATTATGTGTGCTTAGCCAGTGCGGGAAATTACATGCCAAAGATTGTTTTGAACTATAGACGATGTAGGAGTTGTTGCAGAAAGGGGCAATAGAAAAGAAGCCGCTACATGTTGGTAGAATATGATGTCCCCTTGTGCATTGGAACATGCTTCTCATCTTTTCATGACAAACAATCATCGTTCAATTTAATTTTCGTTATGACGATGAAGGTTTCCTTGAGAAGTATTCTTCCCGCATCTAAAATTTGAATGTAAATGTAAAATTGGTGAAAACAAAATATATTTCCTTAAATGTCAATGTTTATTTGTTATTAAAACTTAAAAAAACTGAGAGAAATTCAAAAAAGAATTAAATGTCCCGTGAAAGGGTTAAGGTCAATAAGTTCTGAGAGGAGTTACTTAAAGTATTGTTGCATTTAGGTTTTTAAAGTACATGTGATAGATAATTCTGATTTTTTTTTGTTCCAAGATTTTACTAAGAAAACACCCAATACAAAAATTTTCTTTTAATTAAAGTATTTGTGAAAAGAAAGGAGGTTACAAATCCCAAAGGCATTCGTGAAGCTCGCATGGATGGTCCACTTGAATTACAATTGACTGTTCTTATAAATTCATAGCAAGAAAAAATTGCCAGTAATACTCATTAAGTGACAACTCAATGCAAGTGTCTTGACTTTTAGGAAAATTTGTTCTAACCTCACTCAATACCTAAGATATGTGCTATGGACATGTGCAATTTCCTTAATCCTAATTTTTTCTAGTGTCTTCAATGTAGTAAATGTCATTTATATTAAAATTTATTTACATTAAAGAAAATTATTTAAAATTTTAAGTCATAAAATTTTTTAGTGCTAATACTTTTTTTTGTAATTTAGTAAATTGTTTTATAGCGGTATTGAGCTAATTTCTTCTACTTTTCGATCTTTTATTTAGGTATGTATTTATTATTTATGCAAATATAATAATGACTTTAAACGTTGAATTTGACCTAGCTGAATTTTCATAGTCAGACAAGAGATATGTAATATCAAAGTTGAGGGGTTGCTTTTTTTCAGAAAGAAATACTTCTGGTCAAGTAATACATTCTTGTAATATATTTTACCAAGAATGTTAACCATCATAGAATTATGGATAATGGTAGAAAAGGATCTATAGTACATTTTATTTTGTTTTGAGAATTTTATAAAGTCTTAGATAATAAATCTTATTTGATAGATGGATATGAGCCTGTAAACATTAAAATCCAAAATATTCTTAAAACTTTAAAATATTTTAAGATAAAATAATTTCCGATAATTTTATGTCCATAGACACATAAAAGGAATAAAAAATATTATTTTTGTTCTATATTCGGTTCTTCTCAAAATAATATAATATTTTCAACGATATAAGAAAATTAAACATAAGTACATTAAATTAAACTATATCTTTTACAAAAAAAGAGTAAAGAAAAGAAAATGACATTATAAAATAAGTAAAAGTTTCTGAAAGCGATTTGTCACTTTTATATAACTTCTACCTATTCTTTTTTCCTTGCTAAAATCATTGAGTTTATAAAAAATATTTAAAACGTAATTTTATAGAATAAAAAGTCTATCTACTTTAAAAATAATCTCATAAAAGTACAAATAATAAAAAATTATTGCCATAAAAATAATTAAATTATTAGCTTAAAGTTGTCACAGTATGGCATAAACATTATGTTCATCTCTCTTTATAAAACAATTATATTTAGTGTATTTCAGAAAATTAATGCGTCAGAAAACCTTCCAAAAACACAAATATGAAAATAAAAGAAAGCCGGCTATGATAAAAATACATATAAAGGTAAAATACCGAAAAGGAATGTGACGGAAATTTAAAAACCTATAAGTAAAAGTCAAGAATAAGAAAATATGTCAGTGTAATTATGTTTTCAGCTTAAAATTTTATTCAAGAAAGTTCTTAAGATCTTCAAGAAAATTGAAAATACTGATTTGGCAATACTAATGAAATTAGTTAGTTTAAAAAGTTACGAAGTAATCTTTAATTTATATACAAATTAATAAATTATATCAATAAATTAATGTATTAAAATATGTTTCGAAAATACAAATATTAAAGTATTTAGTCTGTTATTTAATGATGTAAATAAATATAAATTAAAAAAAGAAATTGGAATAAGATAAGTATACGAGTAAAATTAAAATGCTTATTAGTGGAAGTTTAAAAAGAGAAAATGACAGTAGGATAATATAAACTGCTCAAAAATTTTATTTTACAAAGTTTTATATATTTTCAAGACAGCGTAAGCAATGAAAGAAGTATTCTAAAATAAAAGAAAATATGTATTTTAAATGTATGAGCTGCAAGAAATATTTGATATTTAATCCATCATTTTATACAAAGAGCTAAATTAAAGAAAATATTTCTAAATATATAAATCATTTCATGATCTTTTTTTGATTTAAGCAATCTCAGTCGTAGAACCGAATTAAATTTAATTCGTCAAAGAGTAAAATACATTTATAAACAAAGTGAAGGTAAAAAAACCCTACTAATAAAAGTACATATTTATTATCTTCTATGTTTCTATTTAATTTACCAAAAAAAAAATAATATTTAAATCAATTTAGGTTAAAAAAAATGTGTCTGTATACCGTTTTTGCTTTTACTCTATCAGTATGCATTTAGTTGAGCTAAAATGTTTTTTTTTTAAATTGTCGAGTTTATTAAAAAATACAAATAACTTTTAGTTCAAGGTGTCATTATTTTTATACAAAAATCTACACAGTTAGTAGTTAATTAAATTCGGAATCAGTGTCAACATTTGTTAAATCTTCTAAGGTAAACAGGATAATATCCATATGAGTTATCACATTATATAGCATACATGTATTTCATATATATATTTTAAATATTAGCAAATTATTCGAGAAAATTAAGGAGTCTAAACAAGATTTATTTAAATAGATGTTCACGAGTCTTTAAGCATAAATAATAAATTGCAGAAATTAAAATATATTAATATACCATAAATTCTTTCTACATTTCATAAAATACTTTTGTTGAATGAACACTTTTACACATTACTTTTTACAGTTTAATATTGATTGGAGAGATATAAACATAAATTAATAACTTAAACCTACATACGGTACAATCATGTTATGTACATTCATATGTATTTATAGAGCAGTTACATTAAATATTAATATACAAATATATAAGCTATTAAGTAGTTCTAGCAGGAACAAAATGAATACACTTTATATCTATAACTGTAGCATATTTAAATACATGCAATAAAGTATTCAACAAAATGTTTCATAATTGTACTTAATAGGTAAGATATATTTATTTATGCCTACCCATGCAAATTCTTAACTATCCATGCAAAATTTAAAGCATTAGTTTTGCAGTAAAATTCTCAGGTAGAAAATTTTCTGAGCAAGCAATGGAAAATAATAAAGTGTTTTCTTATATGAAAAAAAAGACCAATTTGTTTCAAAATTCAAGTAATAATATAAATACTTTTAATATATGCACTTTAAAATATGCACAAAAATCAAGGCACGAAAAAAAATTGAGTTTTCAGACACAACAAAATAAAGTAAAATAAATGATGGGAGAAACAAGAAAAAAAAATTTGTAAATTATGAGGAAAAACAAACATTGATGGAAAATATGGGTTCCAGTAAAATTAAGATTTTTGATCCCTTCTTTTAGTAATTCAATCAGGATCATTTAAATTATCAGTGGATAGCAATTTATAAAATTACATTATTAAAGATTATTAATGCAAAAGCAAATTGCCATAATAATATCTGGAAGGAAAATGGGGGCAAACCTTTAAATCCCTACCTGGATAGTTGCTGCAAGTTCAAACAATCCTCAAGAGTGACATTTATTAATACAAAAATGTACTTATTGCACACATAATTATTAGACAACAAAAATTGATAAGTACATTGTCCCTTGATAACCATCTTCTATTCATTCCATTCAAATTAAAAGAAATTACCAAAAATTATAAAGCTCTACAATCTTCCTCGCCGGTTTTTACTTGTGCCCAAAAACGATCCGATTAAATTTCTGTCAACGAACCCAGTCATGATATGCAGCAATCATCGATATTGGCCGTGGTGCCATGAGATGATGCAGCTGCATCCTTCATCTTTTGCACCTTCTTGCTTGTTCTGCGGATAAGACTGCGGCTGCGAGGCTTGAAGCTGCGTTGAGGACTGCTGGCAGCCTCTTCGGACGTCCCTTCGGCTGGGGTTTGCAAGCGATTGGACGCCCCATTGGCCGTGGACCCGCTTGCATGGGCGCTGGATCGACGCCTGAGCCCCTCGGCCGGAAGGGGAAGCTTGGACAGTTGGAGAAAAGCTCGGAAGATATCCTTGATGTTGGTGTTATCCTTGGCAGAGCATTCTAGGATCTTGGCGCGAAGTCGGGGAAGCTCGCAGAACAGCCACTCTGCTGCATCCTCCTTTGAGACAGCCTTTTTCTCGTCTTGTATGTCGGATTTGTTGCCGACTACAACGATGGGGACTTCCTGAAAGTCAGACTTCTGGTCACGGATCTCCTATAGAAAGAAAAAAAATGGCATTGATGTTTGTCTTTTACTTCTAACTAAAATTCTTGCGTAACTTCTATGAGAGGTTTCTTAAAAGTGCTCAGTGGTCATGCTAGTCTAGTGGTCAAAGTAACTGACTTGTGGCTGGACGTTTCATGAGTTCGAGCCTAGTTCCGATCAAGATCCACCATACAGAGGGGCTGATACTAGTTAAATATATCTAGGATCAATGTCCTTATGTCGGTGGGTAGTTAAGAGAGGAGATGCCAGCTCAGGTGTCGTCCTCATCTCTTGACACACACACACACAGAGATGGGGAATAAAAATATTTTTCTACTACATAACTACTACATAAAACATATGTCAATGATTTCAATATTCATAAATCTATAAACCTGCCTTTATAAAACAATTTAGTTACATATATATATATATATATATATATATATATATAATGCACGATAAAAGAATTTAAAATGTATCTAATGAATAAATGAAAAGAGTGTGAGTACTAGCTCAAGTGTCGCCCTCGTTACTAGACCGGGGACTTATAGTGCGGCGTAAATATAACTCTCACTCACTTAAAAATGCTCAAAAAGCAAATATTGCAGTAAAAATATTTTTAACTTCTTATTTCCTAAAACATGCGTCAATGATATCAGTATTCATAAATCTTTAAACCAGTATAAAACAATTTAACTGTATAATATACGATAGAAATGAACATTATTTGAAAAAGTAAATCTAAAGAAAGTTATTTCTTTACGTGTTTCAATTTTATAGTTTCAATTTTTTGTAATAAATTGAACAGAAAGTTTATTTTAATAAATCATTTTTGATGATAATACTATTTAGTAAAGATTATAAAAATGTTTTCAGGCTCTGCTTCTGAATGCAGAAAAACCAAATTTCTTTACTGCTTTCCATCGTAATCTATCAACCAGTTTTGTCATTGTGCCAGTGTTTGCAAAAAGTTAAGAAATAATCAAAAATCTTCAGACTGAAACTGCAGAAACCGCTCCGAGAATGTTTGAAGTATTTGCCTTATTAGTTTTCTTATTTTACATAAAATAGAGAGATCAAATTCAATGAACTCTACTATATTTGTAATCAACTGATTCTATTTACTATCTAGTCAGGATGTATAGCTCAGGGCCATTTTTTAAATAATGATTATTTTCTAAATGTCGAATTCTAAAAGTTAGATATATTACAATGGTATTAATAAAAGAAGAATTTCCAGCAAAATCTATTGGTAATGCCTTTGATGGGAGAGTGATAGTTAAATTGTTTTGAAGTATTACAATAAAGGTAAAATAAAATTGATTACATATTTATACTAATTAAAAAGAAAACTTAATATGATGAATTATTAAAATTTCATAAGCAATATTTAGTGAATATGATTTGATATTGTTAGTACTTTCATTTCATTTTGTGTGCCCAATTGGTATAAATTATATTACCTTTCATTAAGTATATCTTTTTTCCAAGTTTTCAGATAAAAGCAGCATAACAGGATTATTACTACTATGACTTTTGTGGTAAATGTTTAAAAATTATTTATTGAAGAGAAAATTATTTATGTTACAGTACATGTATAAACATTCATATTTTAATACTTGCTAAGATATACGAGTACAAAAAAAAAATAAAAACAAGGATACCAAAAGATTTTGCTTATTTTTAATTCTTTACAGTTCTGAAAAACTTTCATTAATAACCCACTTCGGTACTTAACCAGATATGAGATTTAAAGTTTAATAATATGTCATAAATAAAACTAATGCAATGTAAAATTTCAAAAAGTTTTGAAGGTGAAAATTGGTGAAAAGCAGTAGAATGTCGAATGTATTTTTCAAAAACATAAACAGACTAACAATATTTAATAATCAGTTCTAAGTATATGCAAAAAAATAAATAAATAAAAATAATTATCATCGTATAAAGCTTTAAAATGACTTATTTTTATATTTAAAACTAGTAATATAAAAAAAATTATAAGCCAATCCCTACTTAGATTAATAAAGAAAAATTTTATTTTAGCTATTTTTATTAAATTGTTACAAATAATATAAATATGTATATAAATAAGATAGAATCACAGTTTTAAGTGGTAATTAATTTTTAAATATTATCATTTAAGTATCGTATTGTCATCCAAAACAATCGTGTCTACAAAATTTCAGTTCAACTGAATACTTTAAAACATAAGAAAAAAACCTTTTCAAGTGTTGACACAAGTCGCCAAAAGGGTCGCTAATTCGCCCAAAATGATGCCAACGTAGCTGTATTTATAATTCTTTAAATAATTAGTTTTAATCAATTAATTTTTATTAATTATAGTTAAATTACTGTTTAATTATAGTTAAATTACTGTATTGCCATCCAAAATAATCATGTATATAAAATTTCAGCTCAACTGAGCGCTTTAAAATGTATTTTACTAACCATTGAAATTTATGCAATGATAAATAAGTAAATATATATAGAGAGAGTGTGAGCTAATATAGTAGGAATCTATCAATGTATAAAGCTTTAAAATGACTTCTTTTTATATTTAAAAAAATACCTGACAAAGGCAAGCACTTTTCAACAAACCCACATTCTCATAAAATATTTAGATTAATGATTGTAATTTTGAATCTAGGTAGAATTTTATCAGTATAATACTAGTCTATTTAGTTTATTTTAAGCATAGGATTCATTGAGCTTCCTTGAATTTGTTAATTTTCTAAGCTATATAGGTCAGAAAACTCTGGAATCGATGGCTCTCAGAAAAGTTATATGTTCTACTGAAACTCTTATTAATCGTTTCATGTAACTATCTCGGTTTCAAAAGACTTTATTGATTTTGTCAGACTTTTAAAGAACTCCAAGATTGTTTAGATTAGAAGAATTCGGAGTTTGTGGTTCCGAGAATTGTGTGGCCTTTTCTTCTAAATCATACAATGGACAATTCTTTTAATCTGATGTTTCCGAGTAAAGAAACTCTACTAAACTTTTACTTTGCTCAGCTCCTTTTAAAGGTTTATCGTGAGAAAATAGTCATAGTCACGCATTTCTTTGATTTGTTTATTTACAGAATCCTTTCTTTGTGAAATGAAAATTTTTTTTTTCAGACAATTTTGAAATTTTCATCAAGAAGAATGGGCAAGAAAAAGCAGAAAAGAATAGAAATTTTACTCAATAACATTTTCTTAAGATAATTAACCTAAATCCAGATAAAGTTTTGTCTAATGTACGTACTTTTATCTTAGGATTGTTAATAAAAGTGACACGTAGAAGTATAAGGATACTCTAATCTTAAAGAATTAAAAAACATGGAAATAACTATTCGCAAGTTAATACACCTCTTGATAGTCTTACAGACAAGTTCCCTCTCAAAATTTGGGAGACAGCCAGAAGAGTGGATTGCAGGTACTGGAATGAGTACAGAGGCTCAACGCAGAGACTCCTCTTCTTTCAAACGTGAACTTCTTATGAAGGAACACCAACTTCTGCTCCTTATATTTCACCGTGCTGCTTTATGGTTCTATTCCACAGTCGCTACTGCCTTTCTATCTAAACGACTCAACCACACTAATATGAAATAAAAAAAGGCTGATGCCATTCCTGAAGAACTAAAATCATGTGCTCTGGAAACAATAGCACAAAGATATCCAACGAATGAGTGGCTCCATTTCTACACTGACGGCTCATACCTGCCAGAATCAAATGGAGCCGGCTCGGAATGGTTTTGTCGGCTGTTTGAGAGCTTATTGGCCGAGGGAAAGAAAGCCACCTACTACGATGACGAGGTCTAGGCTGTCTGTGAAACTACACCGCAATTACTATCTGCTGGCCTAGCTCCTGCAAAAGTTATCTTCTTCATAGACTCCCAAGCTGCAATTTTAGCTTTAAGCAGTAATACACCAAATGACTGCCCTAACACAATTCAGTACCAAACTAAAATTGTGGAGCTCATCCCATATGGCTGGACTGTGGCCTTACAGTGGGTCCCAAGTCATGTTGGGACTCTGACCACTGTGGACCCAATCCCGAAGCACTTGGAGAGAGGTGAGGCTTTTGCCCAATTTTGTCTAACTACCGGACCTGACTTTTTGGAAGTATACCTACACTGGCTTGGCGTGGTTGCTAACGTGGCCAGCCCAATCTTCAGCCCTGCCAGAATGGATGGCGACCATCTGCTCCAATGCACTGGATTCGATAAATACCCGACTGACGACATCGTCAGTCAGTACTGGTAGGCTCGGTGTCAAATGGTCAAGAAGCCAAGCATGGACATTGGATAAATAAAATAGTTAATAGAATTTGTAAAATAGTATATATGTGTGAAAAATCGTTCGGAGTATAAATAGTTTCTGTTGGTTAAAAAGAGGAAAGTAATACAAACCCTCTCTTCAATAATGAGAAAGGTGAGTATTATATATATATATTGGAAAATAAATACTATTTAATAGGTTATTATAGGTTATAAATAGGTTATATTAATCTTGAGAATGCTTAAAATGCCTCTATTTATAAAATTTATATTTATTAATTTAATAGACATTTTTTTCATTTATAAAGGAGAAAAAATAATATTTTTTTCTTTTTAATGGGGCTGTGGATTGGTAATTACCATTGCGGACTTAGAAAATGTCCCGAGACCTGGTATCACTTTTTAATGCGGCACCATATAGATAGGTAACAATTGCCACGATGCAATTATGATAACTGAGCTCTGAAAATGCGAAATAATTCGAGGGATTTTAATTTTGTCAAGAGCACTTAAGCTCAACAGGTACTCTACAGTTCTTTAACATGCTAAGTTACGATTCATACGTATTCTGTGTAATCATACGATTTTTTGCTTAATGAAAATTCACCGACTTGGGCTTGTGTCGAACAAACAAACTTAGACATCAAAGGGCAGCGCCTAGCCAGTTACACCAAAAAACAATACATATTACGTTTCTCCTATTTTTTTTCAATTTTATTATTACCACATGTAAACAAAAGTTCAAAATATTTTATTATAAAAAAAATCACTTTTTCCCTCCCCTAAAATTAAAAAAAATGGATAGTAAATAATGCATGAGTTAAAATGGGACACTCAATTTGTTATCCATAAGACATTATGCATCTTTAATTCTCAAGTTGATATACAGGAAGCATGTAAATAGGGGTGAAGTAGATATTATCATGTGGTCATTATCTAGGATCATGGATGTATATTTAAACTCCATCAGACTATTTAATTATTTTTTCGCCTTATTTCAATAACAAGGATTTAAATGTAGAGCCCTTTTACGTAGGAAATTGATCTAAATATTAATATCAAAATCTGATTCCTAAAATATATAAAGAAAAATTATATTTCATTACATACTATTTCTCTATTTGAAAATCACTGTTTTTTGCCTAAAATATTTTTATTTATATTCAGTTTACAATTTAAACATCTTCCTATACTCTAAAACACAAACTTAAAAATATATTTAACATAGGAAAATTAGAGAACTATAAAAATATATTTTGATTACACTTATAGCAATATTAAACTAGTAATATTTCCATACCTTTGAAAGCGTTCCATTCTTTCTTAATATAAAGAGTGTTTTTTTCCAGGTATAGAAGTTTAAGTTGGCATTACTTTCCAAGATGGCGACCGATTTAACAGCTGTCAAGTGATTTATTCTCAGTTTGGTTTGGCAATTCATCAAAACGATCATCAAGCAAGGCGTAGATTCGTCGAATGGGCCCAAAACGAGATGGCCGTTGTTCCCGATTTTCATAAGCGAATTTTGTTTAGCGATGAAGCGCACTTCTGGTTGAATAGCTACGTCAACAAACAAAACTGCCGCATTTGGAGTGAAGCTAATCCACAAGTATATGTCGAAACACCGTTACATCCAGAAAAACTGACTGTTTGGTGCGCTTTATGGGCTGGTGGAATCATTGGTCCGTACTTCTTCAAAAACGATGAAGGCCACAACGTTACAGTCAATGAAGATCGGTATAGAGCCATGTTTACTAACTTTTTCATTCCTGAATTGAACAATCATGATGTCCAGGAGCTGTGGTTCCAACAAGGCGGCGCAACATATCACACAGCTCGTGCCACAATCGATTTATTGAAAGACACGTTTGGTGCCACCTAATTTCACGTTTTGGACCTGTGAATTGGCCTCCAAGGTCTTGTGATTTGACACCGCTAGACTATTTTCTGTGGGGCTATGTAAAGTCATAGGTCTATGCGGATAAGCCACAAATGCTTGATCATTTGGAAGACAACATTCGCCGTGTTATTGCCGATATACGGCCACAAATGTTGGAAAAAGTCCTCGATAATCGGACGTCCAGATTGGACTACATCCGAGCCAGCCGTGGCTGTCATATGTCAGAAATCATATTTAAAATGTAATGCCACAAGATTATCTTTCGAATAAAAAACAATTCATGTCAATCGAATAATACATCGTTGTTTTATTGCAATTTAAAGTTCTATACCTCTAAAAAAACACCCTTTACTTTAACATTCAAAGAAGATAACTTCAAACAATTATAACAGGTACAAAGACTTATTCAAGTGGATGCTTTTCTAAGGATATTATTACCGTGAACACAGTAGAATCCTACTGCCAGTATACAAGTGACAAATGATTCCAGAGGATAATACTTCTGTTAGAACAAATATTTTCCGATCTTTGTATCAATGTCTTTGGATCTTACTATTCTTCTATATTTTTATTGATATAAACTAATACAGACTTCTCAAGAATCCATGTGTGTTATTTGTTATTTTTATATGCTTAGCATTTAAAGGTATAACTTTTAGCATTGTTTATTCTTAAGTACAATACCTATAATATAGAAAATACCCAATATTTTTTCAAATAATTTGTAAGAAAAAGGATTTTTTTTCCTAAAAATATCACTCATCTTGGAAAAAGTTTTAATCTTGCTTAAATAACTTTTATGATCAAAAACTACAGAAGGTCATTCACACTTTAGGGAAACTATTTTGAATGCTAATTTTTATCAATAAATATCGTATTTTTGGTGGCCATTTGCTTCTATTTGACAGCAATGATACTTAAAAATATATAGTTCTGGTTCGAATTTCTCATGAAAGTGGACATTTTCTTAGTACACATTCAATTTTAAATCCATTCCTCTTTAACCATTTCAAAAGAAAAAAACAATTGCTTTTGAATGTCGTTTTTCTAATGCTCATTTTAATAAATCGAAAGGACAAAAGTCCATTGGAGAAGTACAAGGGGTTTTTACTCATATTTCGTTAAATAAAATACACTTTATATTCCTGTTTTTCTGATTCTTTCTTTGCTAACTAAGCGGCAGTTGAATTAAAGTGTGACTAGAGGCATTGTTTATTTGAATTCCATGTAAATTCTTCGAAAATTGGTTCTAAAACATTTTCTGTTGTTGGGGTCGTGTCCTTCCCGAAGTGAAGGAATGAATGTGTTGCCAGAGCCCGTGAGAAAGGTTGGACTTCTTTACGATAGATGACGACACCACCTACCTCCACCATTTACGCATGGAATTGGAGGGGAAGGAAATATTCTCCAGCCCCCTGCAGCCGTGGTTTCAGGTGTTATCGTCCGCAAGACTTTAGGACCCACTGATTTAAAAATCACGTACTCCGAGGGTATTTGGTGGCATCGGGCATCGAACCCAGGTCTTCCGGTCTGGAGTCCGATGCTCTAACCACTAGGCTTCCAACAGCCCTGATATTTTCTGAAAAATTTCTGATGGTAGAGTTAATTTAGGCTGTATTTTTATTTTTAATCTACCGTTGTGTTAGAAAATCCTGCATTTATCACGAATCCCCTTGGGAACTTTACATTGATGAAGCCATTTCATACCGTCATTCCCTTAATTGAACAATAAAAAATTGATCTCATTTTATTACAGAAATTTAAATATACCAATACCTCATCGAGTGCTACCACAAATTTCATTTTTAAGCAGTTACGTGATTTTTATGTTATTTTCTACAATTTGCTTTTTTTCAACAATTTGTTTTAAAAAGGACGCAAATTTTAGGTTTAAACATCTTATATAACTTTAAAATATCTGTATCAATGAATATACTTTCACTGCCGGAATGCATTTTTAGTTTCGATGCAATGAATTTTTGGGTCGGAGGGTTTTCTTTTAGATTTAGAGACTTCAATTTCTTGATAGTCGCCTGCATTTGAATAATCTTAGGAGGAAGTTCCGTAGTCATGTTTCCATTTTTACTTTCAGCTAAACGCTTTATCTCTTTCAAGTATAATATAAATACCATTGATTGAAATGTAATAATATAGATTTTTACACCACGTTTTAAAATGTTGATACGAATTTTCTCCTTCGGAAGCGTAATTACGTAACCTTCGAGCCATATAAAATTTTTAGGAGCCTTTTATAAAATAAATCTTTTACTTTATATTCCAATCAAAAGAAAACATTAGCAGATGATTATTTTGAAGTTGCCAAAATTTTATTTCAAAATGCAAACGAGAAAATGAATGACAAAATCGTTTTCATAAAGTGTGAACGACCATCTGTATTAACTAACTAAAGAAGTACTTTAAAAAAACTGTATAGAATTTTTTATTGCTTGATAAATGTTATATTACTTTTGTATTTAAATAAAAAGGGGAACTATGTGAAAAAATTCGGCCTATATGCTTTGGTAGTTTAAAATACTATAAATACAATATGAGAATATTGAAATCAGTTGAGAGATATAAAGTACGAAAATAGTGGAGATGACAATAATATGGGAAAAAATCTTGAATCTCGCAAAATTCAGATAATTTTAAGGTAAAAGTTTTATGCTAGCAATACGTTTTACGCGTACATTATTGAATGTAATTTAAGTTTAAAACATTATTTGATTGAAAAAATATCCTTATCAAATTTCAAAGATAAAATCAAGATTGTTTTCCATCAGATGAAGGCAATAAAATAAAATAAACACAAAATAATCCATTATATTCTGCTAGAAAATAACTAAATGCTTCAATGTTTTGGAAACATTTGAGGGATTCAACGCTATCAAAATACGAAAATTCTATTTTATCTGTAATGTATTGAGTTACTTTATACATTTTATTATTTTGTTTACGGTGGATACATGTTGCTTTTAGTTCTGCTTTTATTTGTGTGTGTGTGTGTGTGTAGACATATTTTCTTTTTCAATTCCTGAGAAAGCCTGGGATAGATTTCGGAGAAAAGCTTCAAAATTCAATCTTTAAGGAGGCATAAGCCATAGAAATCAGAAAGAATAGTACATAATGTAAATCGGGGGAAGATATGCCACATTTAAGGAAATTTCCATTAGTGCATTGAAAATTGAAATAACAAAACCATGAAAAAGATACACTTTATTTTTCATTATTTATTGCCTATGAATACAAGTTAATTCTCTTCTTAGTAAAAACATAAATAAGAAATTTATTTAATTGTGGCATCTTCTCCATATATATGGGGAACATGCAACCAGTCATGAAGTAAGATACAACACCACGACAGTAATTAAAAAAATAAGACAAACATTGCTGAATTAAATGTGAACTAACAAGAACTACAGAAAAAAATAATAAATAAATTATTTCTTAATTAGTTATCTAAAAACGAATTTTCCTGCAGAACGGTCCACAGCAGTCTGAAGTAGTAGTGAACTTCAGCCCTGCACATCCTCGTCCTATGAAGATCCCCTGTGCCATCTTAACAGTATAATCATTAATTGTAGCTATATTTTATACAATAATATACACTGTTATAAAATGGAAATAAGAATTAAGTTAATTTCAATTATTTCAGAACCATGTGGCGTCTTGCCCCAAGTATAAGAAGCCGATGCCACAACGCTTATTTCTTTATTGATGCAGTATTATGACCGTTTCTGCATGCATCATATGTATAACATTATGCATAACTCATTCACATTCCTAATATCTTATTTAAAATAATAAGCACGTTTATAAACTTTAAATATGAGGAATGGAATGTTATAAAAGTTGTACTTACCACTTTAAACGCTCACAAGAGCGAAATATATATATATATATATATATATATATATATATATATATATATATATATATATATATATATATAAAGCCATTAAAGATTATTAATTTAGATAAATCCCCTAGCCACTCTTAATGTCGGAGCAGACTGTTCACTCAAGCGACTGAAAATTGCCATCTATCAACGCTTAAAAGTAGTATTAACAAACTGGCGTCTTCACCCAATTGGCCTCTTCCCCCAAATTTCCTTATGTTCATATATATATATATATATATATATATATATATATATATATATATATATATATATATATATATATATATATATATATATATATATATATATATATATATACAGGGGGATTCAATTCCAGACCGAAAAAATTTGCAGGGTGTGTAGGGGGTTTATGAACGACTCGGAATCACATGTGAATGCAAGGTCGCAAAGGCCACAGTTACCAGCTATAATGCAAGGAAGCAGAAAAAAGAGAGAACAGAAAAAGCAACACATTAAGTTGACAAAAAACATTTTATTGAAAGGTTGTACTACACACAGGTGCTTGAAATTACCGTCAGAAGTCGTCTGGTGAGCTTGATAGTGATGCTGCATGGAATTCCTTATGTTCCGGAAGAATCCTGTTTTGTCAAGTATCCTCTCGGTAGCCAGTTAAGCTTCCTCTAGCGCTTCCTTCAACTTAAGGAACATGCGTTTCGCACACCAAACACTTTATGTGAACCTAGAAGTAGTTACTTTCGAACTCCTGTTGGTAGAGCAAAATCTCAATACAATTATTTATGTCTCATTTATGTAATGTTGTTTCTGTTCTTTTCTTCTGCTTCTTTGTACCATGGCTCGCAACTACCGCATTTGCGACTCTGCATTCCAATGTCTCTGCACCCCCTACACACATCCTACAAGTTTGTTCATCTGGTTGCGAATCTCCCTACATATTGGTCTTGTGCCAAAATAATTGCGATGCATCTTATTTCAATATTTGAGGCTTATTTTGGAATAAAAAATAAATTCTTACCTATTCATATGCAATAATGGATTTTGAAGAGCGCAGTTTGCTCTATTGATTCTTGCTAAGGGTTTCTCTGCAAGTTTCTTTGTGTAGAGTAGGCTTTCATAGAAAGGACAGATGACAGCAAATTCGAATGAATGTGAGAGTTCAAAAAGAGATATAAAACAGCAGAGAAACTTCCTGCAATATCAAGCAATCATTTCACTGAGGAACTGATTGCAAACTTGCAGTGCTTAACACTGGCTTCAAAAATTTCACAAAAGAGAAAAAAGCCTATAAAATGAGGAGAGTCATGGACGTCCTTCTGCGATTGACTACAGTCAATTAAGAGCTGTTATTGAAACGAATAAACAAAAAAAAATAACCTCAGGATATTATAGCAGAACTAAAAGTTTGCAATTCATTTGTAAGACATTTGCTTCAAGCGGGAAAACGAAAAAAGCTTGGGAAATGAGTCCCTCATGAACTGAATCAAAATTAGAAACTTCAATGAAACGAGGTGTTCTTTGAGCTTCTTTGCAACATTAATGATCTTTTTCTTGATTTCTTTTTGATATGCGACCATAAATGGATTATATACGACAACAGACAGTTTTCCTCGATGTGTTTGAACACACATGAAGCACTAAAAAAGTTCTTTAAATTAAAGCTTCATCAAAAGAGGGTTACGGTTACTGTTTGTTGGTGGGAAAATCGTATCATATATACACTACAACTTCACACATCTTCGCAAACCCAGCCCATCAGGGAAGTATTGCGAAGAAATCGACAAATTGCAACAAAAGTTACAACATTTAGGCGAAACATTGTTTAATCGAAAAGGACCAATTATGCTACCTCATAACGATTTGAGACACCATCGCGTATGAAAGTAAATCCCTTTCAATTTGTATTCAGGAAATTATGACCACCCGAAAATATACATCAGTAATGTGCTTTGACCAATAACGCTTTCCTTCGTTTGAAGAAACGTGGTACTAATGTCCTAATCAAGCAGGTTAATTGCTAAGGGTGTTAACTACATGCATCAGCTAATGAACTTAGCGAAAAGTACACATGATTCCCTTTCCACCATTCTCTCCCGATTCTACACCAATTAGTAATTTTTCGAATGAGATTCTATGCCACTTGTACATCCTGTTATTGCCACGTTCAGAATACAATATATGGTAAAGGATTGGCAAGAAATGTATAACCATTCTCCAGAATGTCATTAATTATCTCATCGACTGCGAACCTAGATGTGTTAGCTGACTGTAAACCAGATAGAGTTGGCCTCCATGATAGCTCTACAGTCTCATGGCTTTCTTCTTTTTGCAAGTAACAAGTATCATTTTTAAAAATAAAACATCATTTATTGTTAGTTGTAGTCTCTCTCTGCTTACTAAGTTTCATTCCAAGTAATTTCTAAGACTCTTACTCACAGACTTACTTACTCTGATTACTAAGTTTCATTTAAGTTTTCCAAGCTACTCTTACTCGATGTTTTTTGACGTTTCTTCACTCTTTCTTGGTGTTTGCGTGGTGATTAATAATTTATTAAATTTATTATTTTTTTATCAAAATGATTAAATATTTATTACATGCTGTTGAGATTAATTTTGTGGAATTTGAAATTTGTGCGTTTAGAAAATAAATGTTTTAGGTTAAATGATGTGTGTGAAAAAACCATATTTATTTAGTGTGATTTTTTTTTCGTTCAAACATTTGATTCAAATTTTTTCTTTGTTAAAAATAATTTTAATAATATACTTATTATGCAGTTGACACTTGTTTTTAATGACATTTTAATGTTTTATGGCATTACTGAACGGTAAATTTAGTTGGTTATTTTATTTAGATTAAAATGTGAAAGATATAAGGTAAATATTTAAGTTTGCGTTTAATCTCCCTTATCTTTTTTGTTCTCCATTTTTCCTTCATTGTTTAGTTATTATTGGATTTATATTGTTTTCTTTCATTACATTTTGACACACACACACACACACATATTTAGCTGCAGTTTTTCATTAAGATTTTAAAAATATTAGTTTGTTTATATTGTAAAATGTCAAACTTGTAAGGTAATTTTTAGAAAGCATTTATATTTTATTCAAATTAATCTATTTAATTAGATTTGATGTCAGTGGTTTTCTGTTTTAGTGGTATTTGCTCAGTTTAATATTATATTACTCATACCTACCAGCATAATCATGAAAGCAAAATTTAATATATTCGAAGTTTATTTTGCAATCTGCGGGTTGATTATAAAAGGTTTCGAGAGTTATTGATTTCGCTGTAAATATTTAATTTTTACGAGTTTTCCTGTCTCATCTCATGGTATTCCTCAAAACTAATCATCTAAACCTAGAAATATATATATTTTTTATATAACTCTAACCAATACGAATTTTAGTAGATTTTCTTAAATATTTTATTCCAAAAGGAAATGCTAGCTGTATTTTTAAGCCTTTACATGTGAAGTTATTGCATTTTTAATAAAGGAGTTTAATTAATATTACGTGTATTCTTTCATGTTATTTTACTATGTGATAATTTGCCGTAAGATATTTATTTATACAAGGCATCATTATTGCTTTCGTCAATCACTTTTATTTTTTTATCATTTATTATAAATATATTTTATTTTTATTTAAGTATTTTAATTTAATTTTACTACAGTCTAATTTGATTTCTCTGAGTTGTTGAAAATGAAAGTAAATAATCTAAATATATTTTTAGAAGTTGTGAATAAAAAAGCTTAGTTCATTAAAAATAGATCTTAGCAAACACATTTAATATCAGTTGGGATGTCTGATATTTTTCCTGAGTAAAAAGTAAATAAAAAAATTATGATATTAAGATTTACCTACATGAAACAGTAATCTACACTGCAAGGCACATAAAATACAATCAAGGCCAGCGACCAGCGTACTTCTAGCCCTTTGCCACGATTAATTTCGGGGTCCCAAATCGAGATTTTATTAAAAAAAATTAAATTTTACATTTTACAAACATTAGAAGACAGTAAAATGACAAAATACAAATTTTAATGAAACTGCACGATATGCATACATGTGCGTGAACGTAATACAAATATAAAGGGAGTTTTTTTAGAGGTATAGAACTTTAAATTGCAATAAAACAACGATGTATTATTCGATTAACATGAATTTTTTTTTCGAAAGATAATCTTGTGGCATTACATTTTCTGACTCGGATGTAATCCAATCTGGACGTCCAATTTTCGATGACTTTTTCCAACATTTGTGGCCGTATATCGTCAATAACACGGCGAATGTTGTCTTTCAAATGATCAAGCGTTTGTGGCTTATTTGCTTAGACCAATGCCTTTACATAGCCCCACAGAAAATAGTCTAGCGGTGTTAAATCACAAGATCTCGGAGGCCAATTCACAGGTCCAAAACGTGAAATTAGGCGGTCACCAAACGTGTCTTTCAATAAATCGATTGTGGCACGAGCTGTGTGACATGTTGCGCCGTCTTGTTGGAACCCCAGCTCCTGGACATCATGATTGTTCAATTCAGGAATGAAAAAGTTAGGAATCATGGCTTTATACCGATCACCATTGACTGTAACGTTGTGGCCTTCATCGTTTTTGAAGAAGTACGGACCAATGATTCCCCCAGCCCATAAAACGCACCAAACAGTCAGTTTTTCTGAATGTAACGGTGTTTCGACATACACTTGTGGATTAGCTTCACTCCAAATGCGGCAGTTTTGTTTGTTGACGTAGCCATTGAAACAGAAATTGCGTTTCATCGCTAAACAAAATTCGTTTATGAAAATCGGGAACAACGGCAATCTCGTTTTGGGCCCATTCGACGAATGTACGCCTTGCTTGATCATATTTAAAATGTAATGCCGCAAGATTATCTTTCGAATAAAAAAAATTCATGTCAATCGAATAATACATCGTTGTTTTATTGCAATTTAAAGTTCTATACCTCTAAAAAAAACCCTGTACAAAGCAAATTTTTTTAAAAAAAATAATGGCATAAAAAATATATTATGTGAGAAAAGAAAAAAAAACGGAAAAATAATCCATTTCCACTTAAGGAATTACAGGGGTGATTAGAAACAACAGCAACAAAGAACAAATGATCAAAGTTACAGCCACCTGCAACATGTAGATGATGACAAAATCAGTAGTTAGAGTAGCCGCCATTGTTGGCTGAAATCGCTGTCCCACGCTTGGGCATAGAATCAAAGCTGTTTTGAATGTATTCTTGGGATACAGGAGTCTTTATACGGCTTCCATGTATTGCCAAAGTTGATCTGGTGTAACAGCGGGAGGTCTATCTTGGGTCAGTCGCTGTGCAAGCATGAGCCACAGGTTTTCGATTGGTGAGAGATCGGTAGAACAAGCAGGCTAAGGGAGCAATTCAATCTCATGATTAAAGAACTCTCGAACATTGCATGCCATGTTTCGTCACGCATTACCTGTTGGAATATGGCTGAGGGCTAGCGCTGAATGTATGGGGGGACCACAGACTCCAACACTTCAGAGATATAACGCTGGCAGTTCGGTGTACCAAAAATGCGTATAAGAGGGATGTGGTAGTGAAATTTAATACCACCCCAAACCATGATCCTGCTCAGTTCGTCAGTAAACACAATAGCGATTAAGTCCGTTATCCATGACCGCCGTCTATCTCACCATTGGTGGCAAAAAAGTCTGTGGTTTCCAGTCAACACTCATGATAATTCTCAACATCGGGTTTTGCGTTCCGAAGCTGAATTGGTATATGAAAGCGACGATGTGATGTCCCTTTTTCAAGAACAGAAATTGACTGTGTTATAGATAATTTAAGTTTAAATAAATCTCCTAGCTCCGATAGAATTAATAATGAACTGATTAAGAAGTTATCTCCTTCTGTCCTTTTGGCTCTCTTTAACACTTGCTTGAACTTGGGTGTTTCCCCAAAAACTTGAAAGACAGCGAAAATTGTACTTCTTCCTAAAAGTTCTGAATTGTCAAGAACGCACATAGAAAATATTCGTTGCATAAGCTTACTCCCTTGTTTGGGAAAGTGCTTGGAAAAACTATGCGTTACTAGACTTAACCACTATTTAAGAAAGTCTTTTAAGTGATGACCAGTACGGTTTTTCGCCTCAAAAGTCAGCAGAGGATGACTTGGTTAGCCTTTGTGATATCATCAAAGAGGGAAAACGCAAAAACCATGTGACTTTCTTAATCTCCTTGGACATTAAAGGAGCTTTCGATAATACCTGGTGGCCTGGCATCTTGCACCTTCTCAAATGTTTCAAAGTTCCTAAAAATATCTTTTGCCTTATTAGGAGTTTCTTACAATGTCGTTCAGCTGATCTTACATTGGGTAACGTCACAAAGAATCGTGTTTTGGAAAAACGCTGCTCAAAAGGGTCAGTGATGGGACCTTTTCTGTGAAATTTAATTATGGACGATCTTTGCAATATCTTAAAGTTCCAGAATTGTCATAAAATAGCTTTTGCAGTACATGATGTACTTCTTATTGTTCAGTGTAAACACTTTCAGGATGTTTGCGCATTGTCACAAAGCATTCTTAATAATACCTTTGATTGGTCAGAGCTATATAAGTTGGAATTTAATCCACTTAAAACAAAAGTAATGAAGATTTATATAAAATCGACAGTAGATCAAAGAATTAATTTAAAGCTTGGAGATGTAATAATTGAAGAAGTGCACAAGATTAAGTATTTGGGCATAATTGTTGATAACAAAATGCAGTGGAAGGAGCATATCTCTTATGTTTATAGTAAAAGTGAAAAAATTCTTCTTGGACTGTTAAGAATTTCAAACAATACTTTTGGAGTGAAAACTGATGTTCTTCAGTTGATTTATAAGCAGGAAATAGTACTTCTCATGTCTTATGCATCGAGAGCTTGGGGACATTCTTTAAGTAAGAAAATTAATAGTAGACTTATTAGAAGAACGCAACGTAGGTTTTTACTTCGTGTCATTAAAGGATACAAAACTATTAGTTATGAAGCAGTGTTTGCTATTTCTGGTATATCGCCTATCGACTTGGTTATTCTGAACAATCTCGATGTTCGGGAAAACTATTTGAGTATCAGCCTTGGCACGCTGGAAAGGACTATTCCAATTTCATTTTTGCCACACCCTTCATGTATCAAAACCATCACTCTTGTGAGTTATACAAATGAAGTCTTTCAGGAATATAAAACTGTTTGTTTCACATATGGGAGTAAATTGAATGGAAGGGTTGGTCTTGCCTGCGTTATTTACGAGAAAGGTGTTGAATATGTTACTTTCCAGCATCGATTAAGGGATGAATGCTCTGTTTTACAAGCCGAACTACTCTGCATTAATCTTGCCGTAAAATTGATTTAGGACACTCTCCACCAGGGTGGAACGCTCAACTTTCTTATTTGCACTGACTAACTCTCTTCACTCCATTGTTTGCTCAACGTAAACTCTACAGAAAAACTTGCTGTAGAGGTTCAGTCTATTCTGTTCTACCTGGACTGTGACATCCACTTTTATTATGTTCGGGGCCGTAGCGGAAATCTCGGCAATGATAGAGCGGATCAGTTGGCCAAAGAGGTAACTTGCCAAGATGTGAACCTTTTGATGTCTGTGCCATTGTCCCACTGGAAACATTTAGCTTGGGAAAGAACTGTTTCTTCCTGGAACACCGAGTTGTTGGCCTTACCTAAAGCTTTGTGGACTAAAAGGTTTTTTCCAACCATTTATCAACGGCTTAAATGTAAGAGTTTTGTTACTGATTTCAAGTTATCCCAGATTCTAACAGGACATGGAAATTTTAATAGCTATTTATCTAGATTTAATTTAATTGGTAGTGATATTTGTTCTTGTGGTCAGAATGCGGAAACTGTGGAACATGTATTATTGTACTGTAAACTTTATTTCTGTAAAAGAGAAAATTTTAGAAAGGAGTTGAAACGTTTAGGTTTTTCCTGGCCACCTGTTTTGTCTTTATTGGTTAAATGTACTGAGAGCCTAAATGTCTTAAGAAAATTTGTTTACTGTTTTGATTTTTAAAGTTTTATTGGACCTTCCTTTTCATATTTGTGTATTTCCACTCTTCCGTTTGTTTTATGGTTTTGTCTTATATGTGTTTTTTTCTTTCTTCTCCCCCCTCCAAATTTGTTTTTTTTGTTGATATAATTGTGTCATCACTTACGTCTGTAAGCCTTATGTTATGTAATACGGAGCATGAGGAGTTTTGAAATAAATTAATTAAAAAAAATAGTAAGCGAAACAATCGGTAAATGACGCTATGCACTATAATGCACTATGAGGTAAATGACGTCGAATGGTACGAGGGGACACCGAAAAATAAGTAACAGACTGAATCTGTTGCGATGTTGTTGAACGATCCATAACTGCAACGCGCACAATATGCCAGCAAAATCGGTGCGATTGGCCCCATCTGTCTGTCGTTTCCTCCACCATCCAGCGATGGCGGATCCGCATCACAGTTGCTTGCTTTCGTTCAACACGTTGACCGATTTCTCTGAAGGATAATCTGCCATCCCTATAGGCTATTATTCTTTCTCAGTTGAATTCAGAGACTTGGTGAAAAGACGCTCGATATCTTCCACGAGGCACAGATAAACAACTTTAGGCAAAAAAAAAAAAAAAAAAACACGTACGAAAATCAATTGTCTTACTTCAAATCACCAATCTAGTCTCCCCTTATAAAGCACTTTTGGGTGGCGCTACGGTCGCTCGTGATTTGCGTCTGTGCTGTAATGCTAATGAATTGCATATTTCATCACCCCCAAAGTATGGCGTAAAGTACGCATGATTTGCATGTTTCCTACATGTTGTTGCATTTTGTGTGCTCAACAGTGTAGTTTATATCTAAATGAGTAATTCTTATAGTCAAGAGTTTTTAAATAATTTGTAGGGTAAGAATTTTTTATGGATATATTACAATTCGAATGTAACATTAATTTAACTTACAAACTTATTATTTATAATGAATACATATCATACTTAAGTAATTTATGTGCCTTAGTTATATTGGTGATTTATTATCACCTACACATTTCTACTGAAAACGAGCTCCATTAAAGTAGGAAATCTAGTTTAAGTTCACAAATGTCTAAAAAGTTACGAAACCTTCGTAAAAATTTCTGATCCATAGAAACGAATGTATGATAACGTTTGAAATGCTTACAAATTATAAATACAAATTAAAGAAATATATGTCGGAAATATGAAGGCATTCAGAATAACAGTTATGAAAAGTTTAAAACTTTGAAGAGTTTAAAATCAGATATATATATAATTCCCAGTATTCATTTCGAAATTGTAGTACTACAAAATGAGACCTTTTTTAGATTACCACGTGTTATTTGTTACAGCTATAATGACAGGGAAAATATTTAATAATATTATTTTTTTTCCATCTCATTAAATTTAAAAGCTATAAAGATAGATATTTAAATCAGTACATCTATCACAGATGAATTGTTTAATTAAAATTACACTGAGAAGGTAACACACTAGTACAGGGGTACTCAACCTTTTTTTCTGTTGGGCCGCATACATCTATCAGCTCATTCACGCGGGCCGCAACATGAGGATAAATGGGGAGGGGGAATATAAATGCCTTAAGACCAAGATAATATCGGAAATTTAAAATGTGGAAAATTGATCAAAATATTATATAATTCCGGTTTTGCTTTTTTTAATTATTATTTATTATATTTTTGTGACTAACAGTAAATTAGAAGCATTTAAGAAACACTCCTTTAAACTTTCTATATCAGCAAACAGTTTCTTATGATTACCAATAATATAACAAACTTCATAGCATGTCTTTGTTACCGCTGTGATATTACCACTGATAAAACACTTTGTTGCTGTTGCAAAGATTATTCAAGAAAGCCTATTTATCACTCTTGAAGGAGATGTTCGAGGAAAAGTGTCATTGAATAATTCCTGTTTATTGGTATTTTTTAAATACAGCACTTTCGTGACAAATCAAGCAATTACTGATCCATGTTTATTTTTCTCTGCAAAATAGTCAATCTCCCAATTGTCTAGAAACGATATATTTTCTTTGAATATTGTAAGATATGAAAGATAATTAAAAATTAGTTCCACCGATAAAAGTGTCGCTACTCCACTGTTGTCTGTTATCACTAATCGTATTCATTCCAAATGAAAAAAGAATATAACTTCGTACCCGTACAAAACCGACAGCAAAAAGCCAAATTGATATATTTGATTTCTTGACAAAGAATTTTCCTCCAAATTTTTAATACAATGTTCTTTAATAAGTGAATATCTCATAGCAATGAGCCATGACTTAAAAAGGCTCGGAGGGCTGCAGGTTGAGTAGCGCTGCACTTGTGGCTTATTCTGAATGAGCTTCGTCGTTTTGAGCTCGAGCAAGTGACAAAGAAGACCTCTCCACACACGTACCAAATTCTACACTTCTGATTTATTTTATTTTAATTTACACCGCGCTATAAAACAACAGGAGGGTGTTACTGGGGATATACCTCGCAGTTTTAAATCACGGCAAGGTTGATGCCTCAATTGGAACTTTACTCTTCAAACTTTCCCAGCTCACCGACTTGAGATATTTGAGCCATGACAGATTTAAGGTATCCGACTACATTCGGAATCGTGATTTTGCAAAAGCGTATAAATGGATAATATGTATGATATTTAGTGTCACTTAGATTAGAAAACGTATGTAAAATTGTTTTAAGAATAGTATTACAATAAAAAATTATTTAAGTATAATATTTTGACAAAAAAGGAACATAAAATGACCCATTTTCAAAATATTCTCTTTTTGGGAAAAATTCTTCTATTAGAATAATATTTTTCCTGTATATAGCTCAGATCTCTGCACAGAGGCTCAATTAGAATTTTTGAAATATATATCTTAAAAGTGGATTTATCCATGTTTTACGACAACAGAGTGGATAAATTTTAAGAAAAAAACGCAGATAATTATTTCAATGCGTTGTAACTCTGAAAATAAAGTGAATTTTTCAAAAATCATAGTTGAGTCTCTGTACAGAAGTCTCAGCTATATACAGGCAAAATATTATAATAGAAGCATTTTTCACAAAAGGAGAACATTTTGAGCAAAGTTATTCTAATTTTTTGCCGAAATATTGTATTTAAATAATTTTTTTGTCAAAATGTCCTTAAAGCAATTTTATACATGTATTATAATCTAAGCGACACTAAATATCATGAAAATTATCCATTTTTGTGCTTTTTTAAAATCACGGTTCCGAACGTAGTGAGATACCTTAACGTGCAGCAAACTCCGTCCCATTGATGATCTTCAGTAGCACTAGATTGTATAATTTGAAAATTGTATTATTGATACTCGTTAAAACTGACCATGAGTTCGTGACTATGACCAATCGGCAGCTGCGTCCACTCATATTGGCAAACTTCCACACTACAATAAAGTAAATGGTGGGATCTACTATATATATATAAAGGGAGTCGGAAACCTCTATACCGACAAAGTTAAATTGGCGTTTTCGATGTACGTTTCTCAAAACCTGTTATATGCATATTCTTGAAACTTTGTATACTATTAAAGTGCACCTTTCTCATTATACTGAAATGAGGTTTTAGCTAATTTTGAATTTTTTTATTAATTTATGAAATATTTTATGAAACATAGAAAAATTCGACCCATTTTTCCACATAAAAAATTTCTAAAAAATAAAGTTTTGAGTTTACAAAAAACTTATTTCAGTATTAATTACATAAGCCATCATTACAAGTATGTCATATGAAACTTACATACCTGTGAACATTATTTTCCTAGAAAAGGTACATCGAACATAAAAAATTTACACTTTGAGATAAATAAACTTTAATGTATAATTACTTCTTTATTAAAATATTCCTCCTCATACTCCAAATGATCTACATCTTTTTGAATCTCATCCTCCTCTCTCTTCCTTTTAAGTCTTTTTTCATTCCTAACTTCCTTTAGTTTTGGTAAAGATAGGTATTTAGCCTTTAACAGTCTCTGTTTGTCGAAGCGCTCCATTGCCTGTACCGTGTAATCACCAGGCTCAATATTAAGTGTTTTCAAAATTTCTGGTTTTGATACATTTCCCGTTTTAAATGATGAAATTGCATCCTTTGTACCCAATGATAATACTTCTATTTGTACAAATATTTTCTTTTGTACACGAGTCCATATTACGTTGCTTACACTTACTTCATTGGGATTGTGTGTACCTCCATGTAAACACACTTTTTTAGCAATTCTGGATTAAGAGTTTTAATTTACATCATTTATTCAACTTTTAAGCAAAAAAAAAAATACTTTGTTTACATTTTTTGCCATTTAAACCGTCGTGGAACAGTTTCAATGATTATTCAAAAATAAGTTTTAAGTGCTTCTAATTACCCTAGATGTTAAGATAATGTGTTTTTAGAAAGGTTATTATCTATGCGATTCGAAAATGTAAAAATCTTAAGACTGTCATTTTAAGAAGAATTTAGATTTCCAACACCCCCTTAAACGTGCATGAGTGTATTTACACGCACGGATGTTTATAGCCACACTAGGATCTTAACAAAATCAACAAAAACAATCAAATACCTTTCGATTACAGGGATCACATAAAATTATCAGAGAGTTTATTTACAATACACTATGGAGCAATCCAAAAGCTATTGGTGACGCGCCTCGTACTTTTTAACCTCGATCAAGAGCTGGCATCTCCATCTCATAACTACCACACTACACAGAGAGAGGATATTAAGCCTCGATATATTTAACGTGCATCGAACCTCACACAAGACGAGTCTTCAGTGGCACCAGGCTCGAACTTAACACTGCGGTCACGATCTCGTGACCTTAACCACTAGACTGCCACGACCACAAGTGGCATATTATGTCGTTAACCCTAAAAAGAATCGTCAGAAATAACAACCTCCACCCTAAGTCCGAGACAAAGAGCACTCTACTACAGAGGTTACATAAAGCTATTTGGAAAATATCTCATGTCTTATTAAATACCTGATAGCAAATTATTTTGAGCTAATATATTGAAGTTTATAACAGGAGAATTTGATAACAAGAATCTACTCAGGAGCTTGTCAAGAATTACTAAATTAAATTGATCTTGCCTGAAAACAGTCTTTGATGATGCGGAATGATTCAGCGCTGTCTACGCTGTAAACCAGAAGGAAAGCGTGAGCAGTGGCAATGGAGAGTCTTCTCATAGCTGGAAACTGAAAATCCCCGGCGGTGTCCAGAATGTCCACCTTGAGCGTCATGGACTCGAGATCGAATTCTCGGCAGTAGAGGTCCTCGACGGTTGGTCGGTGTTTGTCACAGAAACTGTTGAAGAGGAATCTTTTCACGATGGAGCTTTTGCCAACTCCTCCACCACCCAAGGTTACAAGTCGGATGCGGTATTCTTCCGCCATCTTAATTTCTTTGGAGTGAAAACTGCTCTGTAAAGAAAATGAATTTCATGAGAATATTTATCACGCGAGTTTTCAAATAAATTCTCTACAGGAATCATTTTATTAAAATGATGCATTAAAATTCGTGCACACGTGCAATCAACGATGTTATATTGTAAATAACCGATCCTTTTTTTTCCCACAAAAGGTATTAAAAAACTTTTAAGTAACTTTCATTTGATCTTAAATCATGCCCCATCAGTATCAAAATTTATTGAATAACAAACATTTACGTATTATTCCGTCGACCAATTTCCTAAAATCAAAAGACATCGCTAATACAAAACATGTCGCCAAATGATGCCATTATTATTGCAGCCAAACTTGCGTGGGAAAAGCTTCCAATGTTAGCTGTTTATTACGAGATTTGGTGACGTATATTTATTTGGAGCATTAGTTGACGGTCTAACGCATGAATATCACTTACTATACACTAAATGGAATAAATATGGGGAATTTTTCTTTCAATAAGTTCCTTATGTAAGTTTTAAAACTTGCTTCTAGAAAACCTTAAAAAATTCAATTTGAAAATTTGATATTTATATAAATTATAGCTTAGACCCTCTTGATGATAAAAGTTCTCCAGCGTAAAAACTATTTAGTTTTAGCAATTTACAACAAAAAGCTGAAAGTAAAATACTTAAAGAGTGTAATTCCTAATAAAAACTTTCTAGAACCTTTTATCATTATCTTTTAATGGTAACTTCAAATATTTTCTAAAAGGATTTCCTTATATGGGTATCTTACAGGAATTTTGCACATCGCACATTGTGGAATACACAAAGAATTTGAGAAGTTCAAGGCTTGCAGCCATGAAAATACTATTTCAAATGTGATTAAGGGAACAGAGACGTTTTAAGCCTTCAAGAAATCGATTTTTCAGTTTTCATCTTAAAAAAAAGTAGATTTAATGCTGATTCCAAAAATGTATAACATGTATAGGTTTAAAACTTAATATCCCAGTAATTGCGGTTTTAAAATGCAAGCAACAGCTGTCACGCCTCTTGTTTACGTTATCGCACGTCAACTGCCACGCCGATCTTACAGCTTACCGAAGCATGTTTTTATGTAGATTGGAGTTTTTATATCGCTTAATCTGATTTATTTATTTTATTCTTGTGGTTTGAGAAGGACTATAACTACTCAACTCAATCTTGTTTATACACAAGCTGTGCGATTTTTGAACGTTTTGCTACCTTGTGCTTGGTTTACAAACACGTGAAGTACGAACTTCTTATTTTGACTGCTTATATACTATTTTGTTGTTTACATTCAATTTGTTTGTAATTTGCGAGAATTTTAAACATCTACAATGCCTCGAACAAAAAAGTTTGGCCAAGTCAAACGTAGTTTAATTCGTAGTAAAACTTCAGAAAATGCTGAGAGTGAACGACTTGATGTCAGTGCATCTAAAAAGAAAATTGAGAAGAGTGAAGCGTCTTTTAAGGACTATGAAGATAATTTTTCAGTTGATACTCAAAGCAGGTATGTTATTATTGACTTAAATATGCTCAATGATATTTTCAACAATATTGCAAAATGCAGATATTGTGATAAATCTTTCTGCTTTGATGTTGCTGAAAATAAAAGTAGTCGCAAAGGCCTTGCGCCTAGTGTGTCAGCAACTTGCAAGTATTGTGGTTCTGGTCATACTTCAATGACTTCAAATACCGTGTCAGATGGATATGAAGTAAATTTGAGGCTTGTTTATGGCATGAGGTGCATTGGAATTTGTAAAAGTGCAGCTCAGATATTTTGTGCACTGATGAACTTACCTCCTCCTCCAGCTAAATTTGAAAGATTGCATACGCCAATTTTTAAAGCGTTGGAAACTGTTTCATCTCGTTCAATGGTTAACAGCGTTAATGAAGCTGTCATTGAAAATGAACACAATAAGAACATAGCAATTGCTCTTGATGGGACCTGGCAGAAAAGAGGACACACTTCGAAGAATGGCGTTGTAACGGCAACTTCTCTCGATAATGGAAAAGTAATTGATTTTAAGTGCCTTTCAAAATATTGTTTTGAATGCAAAAGTACGAACAAAACCTGTGATAATTGCCAGGTAAACTATCATGGATTTAGTGCGGGAATGGAGAGTGAAGGAGCATTGCGGATTTTCAGTCGCTCCTTACCAAATTACAATGTTCGGTATGTTCAGTACCTTGGAGATGGAAATTCGAAGGGGTTCCTAAGGGTTCAAGAATCAAACATATACGGTGATGAATTTCCTGTTGAAAAACTAGAGTGCATCGGCCACGTCCAAAAGAGGATGGGAGCAAGATTGAGAGCCCTAAAGAACAATTTAAAATCCACCAAGCTGTCAGACAACAAACCAATATCTGGACGAGGAAGGCTGACAGATGCAGAAATTCTTCTGCTGCAAAAATATTATGGCCTAGCCATAAGAAGAAATGTTGGAAAATCAGTCGCAGATATGTCCAAATCCATCTGGGCAATATATTTCCATAAACTGTCGACAGATGAAAATCCACAACATGCTTTGTGCCCTATGGGAGAAGAAAGTTGGTGCGGGTACAATAAAAGCATTGTATCAGGTGAAAAATACACCCACAAACATTCCCTCCCAGATGCAGTTCTTTTTAAAATTAAAAATTTTTTTTTAGAGATTTAACTGCAAAAGAACTGTTATTAAAATGTTTGCATGGCCGAACTCAGAACCCCAACGAAAGCTTTAATAACTGTGTATGGAATCGTGTGCCGACAAAAACATTTGTAAGCAAAATAACTTTGCAAATGGGTGCTATGGACGCGGTTATATGCTTCAATGAAGGTGCATATGCAAGAACTGAAGTATTAAAAGCATTAAAAATCAATCCAGGCGTCAACACTTGTGAAGGCCTTCGTAAAATTGACTACGTCAGAATTTCTGAAGCTGAGATGGCTGTTCAAAAAGCTTCCAAAGAAGCCAGGATAACAAAAAGGCAAATTAAAAGGAAACAGGATGCTTTAGAACAGTCAATGCAAGATGAGTACAGTGCTGAAAATTTTTAGACTTTAAATTTTAGGTAAGTGTATCATTTTATTTAGTTTTTTTCAATTTTCTCAAAATGGTTTTTTTTTCAGTTTTTAGGTACATGTATAGAAAAATCTATTTGTTATATTTTAATGAAACTTGGTATGAGCTTTTGTGTCATAATAATGTATTTAATGCTACTAAATTTATTTCTGAAAAGTTAGTATTTTAACTTTTATTGTTCAATTTCTGAAAAAAAATTGCCATTTTTATCAAAATTTCAAAAAATCAAAATTCAAAATTTTTTAAAAAAATTTTCTAGGTAAATTCTAGTTTTGCCCACCCCCTTGGCGACGAATTTTTTTATCCGCGCCAAAATGGCGCCAAAGCGCGATTTTCAAACTCGTACCGACGACGTTCAAAGAACTGAAAATGTCGATAACCATAAAAAAATTAAAACAACTGAAATTGAACAGTTCAGCGAAGCAAACTAAAATGGAAAAAAATGGATAAAACTTACGTGCTTACGAAGGAACGTCTTTCTCCATGGGAGGGTACAATGTGGTCATCATTCATTTTACCAAACATGCTCTCACCAATTTCAACAATTTTGCCTTCACCACCGAGTGGTTCACTTTCTTTCAAAACCGCAGCCATGCAGACCTCTCGGCAAAACATGTACCAATCAACCACGGTATTTTTATTCACTCTCACATCTTTCACAGCAAACTCATTCATTGACTTTCCAAAAAAATGACGCATTAAAATTAAAATGTCACACACACTTAAATGACTCTTAGAGAACCACGTACCTTTTCTTATACTCTTGCATACATCATGCGGATTCTCTCCTCCTTTCGTACGGCATCTCCATTCATACCCATCAATCATTCCCTTCCTTTCTCTCATAACCATGTTTTTTCCACATTTAGGACATTCATACCTTCTAGAAATTAAATTTTCACGCATACACCATTCAAGCAAATTCCTTTGTCCCCTTTCTTCCAAAACAGCAAAAAAAGAAATAGTTAGATGTTCCATTCGGCTACACATTCTGAAAAACCGGTACTCACACGAATTCTAAAAATATCGTTCGAACCAGATCGTTCAACCGTGAAAAAGAAGGAAATGGTTAAATTTTTCTGTATATATATTGGTTTTAGGGTTGCCATAACTAAAATTTTGAACCTATTGGTCAACGGAATTTTAATGAAAAGGGTAGATAGCTTGGCGAACTTATCGCCCTGCTTGGCGACAAAAAAAGTTCAAAAACCGGGGGTGGGTTAAAATAGGAGCCAACCTTTGTGGTGTTATATGTCATAAAAGGAAAGATACATGTACCTAAAGAGCACCATGTATCCGAAAACTTCTTTTGGTGTGTATTTTTTCGAATCCTTATATTTCTTAAAATATTTTATATATTTAATAATTTTATGTTGTAGTATATTAAGAAAAGTACATAGATTGTATGACACATTTTTTATTTATGGAGTCTTTCTGTTTTTGAAAATAATGTTCCTTCGAAAAGCCAAATTTTGCTCATTTTGTGTCATCGAGAACGTCCTGTGGTTCCCTTACAATTTTTGATGAAGAATATTGTATTCATAACCTAACACGATTATTATAATCTAAAATTTGATTAATACTGTTAAGGATTTTCTATTTCAATGAATTTCAACTTCAGATATACCTTGCTTTGATTCAGAAAAATTCAATGTTTAAGTTAAAATTTTTCTTTCAAAAAAGCAAATTTCTGCCAATAAAAGCAATATTTGTTAACTAACATTTATGTAAAGCTTGTATTAATTAAAAGTTATGTTTAAATACATATGACTTTAATTTATTAGTACGAATGATTTGATAATTAAATTATTACCTCTTTAAGAGATTAAATAATTTGATAAGCTTCGTACTCGACAAATGCAGTAAGAATATATTAAGTATAAAAATGTAAAACCTATAATATATTATCGAAATATTTGTTCATTGGTTTGTGTTAGACATTTAACCCCAACAGAAGCATTTACAAAAGTAAAATAAAAGTGTACATGCATAAAATACTGATATACTTTAAACAAGTAAAGAAAATGGCAATTAATGCCTTATTTTTTTACTTCAAGTTGTCAAATTCCTTTAGCTTGTAAAAGCTGAAAGATGTTTCAAATATAAAATATCTCTTATAGTCCGCTCTCTTCCTTTTATAAGTTGAGAAGTCATTGAAAAATTCAATCTTTTACTTTTGTTCTTTTTCCTCGTCTTCTATGTAGACTCAAAAGTTGAAATAAGAAAAAATAGGTAGAGTAGATAGCTTGCAATATTCTTCCTGATCAGATCACATGTTTCTTCGTCTCTCATCCTTTCCCCCAACCAAATCCAATTTCTTCTTCCGAATTTTTGTCAGAGCTTACTTTGATGGTCAGACTAACACGATCATGGGAGTTTTGGATGGAGTGAGACATCAGGTGGTGTCTGGAGTTACCCATAAGGCATCTTTTTCAGGTCGTTTATACAAATAAATTTTAAAAGAAAAGATGATGATGTGCGAACTGAAAAGGAAAAAGTGTGTTGTAAAATAATATACATATTTAACGTGTGTACTAAGTATAATGGACAGATGGAAGGATGGAAAAGTTTTTAATGAATTAATTTAAATGAATTGTAATTTATAAACAAAACAAAATCTTTTAAAAGCTGAAAAAAGGATTTTTTATAGCGCCTTTTAACTCCCTTGTGGGTCGATTTTTGAAAACACTTTTCTATGCTGATCTCTTCTCAGCAAAAGTAACATATTATTACAAATTTTGTGTAATGAACGCTTGAAGTAGTGTAAATAATTTAGATCTGGATGTGTAATACGTTAATATTACATTCTGTTGCATTTATTTTGTTAAAATTTTAATATTCGCAAACAACGCTATTTCTTACATTATAATGGTGATAGAACCAAGTTGGCATCCGTGTTGACAACTTGGTGATTGAATGAACGGTGCAGAAGTTGATATGCTGTAGCGCCACCTGGTTTGGAGCTACAACAAAAAGGATAGCACAAAAGCCTTCTCTACAAAAAATAATTATATATGCTGATTTTCATAGTGATCGGTTGAATGTTGTTGGAAATATGCGATATCATATGTACAAACATCCATTTTTAGATATATAGATTGCATGATTTTTTCAGATAAATAAACACATTTTTACTCTTTTTACCTGTCTACTAATTTTCCTTTTGGTTCTGGAAAGTTTTCCTCTTATAAGAAATATTTTAAAATTTTTCAAGCTTTTCAGAATTATTTTGTTTTAATATTAATTCATTAAAGTAAAATTCGCTTCCGAGGAATTCATTTTCATACATAAATCCTGAGTTTTGCTGAACCGGTCGGATGCAGAAATTCTTCTGAAAGTCAAGCATCCCTAGCAGAATTATCTGTAAAGTATTTTCAGTAAATATAATGGTATGATACTTAAAAAGGACTTATTAGATTTAAAGCATAAGGCAATAACTAATCTAAAATTATTAACTATTAGGAGAGTTTAAAATCAATTTTAGTTAAAAACGTGTAGTGAAGCCAGTTTCATGACTCTCTTGGTGGTTTTACATACTTTTGCTTACAAATAAGGCTGAGGATTGGAAATTACCATTGCAGTCCTACTCGGCAGCTGGTATCACTTTTTTTAGTGTGTGGTATAAATTGACGCAATATTTTTTGCCAGTTGTCTTCCGAGAGGGAGACAAATGAGCTCTGACAATGCGAAATTATACTAGGAATTTAATTTTACCCACGGCACCAACGAATAAAACATGCACTCTATGGATATTTAACATGCCACATGGATGCTGACGATTTTTTGTATCACGAAAATCCACCGACTTGGTCCCTGCCGGCTTTATGTATACTGGTATGTAAAAACCAAGGATATACGGTTTTCTCCTACAATGTGCAACAGGTATCTAAATTGAAATGAATAATGTCATAAATTTATGTATTCAAAATTAATCATGTTGGATAAAAAATATGAAGCTCTTTAGGAAATCAAATTTAAGGGATAAAAAGTATCTGACTGAAAAATTATGTTCAATCACAGTTGGATAGAAGACTTAGACATTCACTGACTGCTTAATGGCAAGATAAATTTAGTCTTTAATGGAAAATATGATTAGTCGCGAATTATATGTAGGTGTTATATTCTTCATGCTCAACACCAGGCAGTAAGCAAACCATTAAGGAATTGATGCCAATTCTAACACCCCTGATGGTGGTTAAGAAATCTTTGCTGACGTTTGCTGATTTGTTGCAAAACGTACTCCCTAGAAAGTCATTCATGCTTGATTGATGTAGATCAGGGGACCTTGCTTTCAATATCTTCCATTTCCAACAGCTTTTACACAGCCCCTGTACGATGAGGAAGCGTTTCTCAAACTGTGGGGCGCGCCACCATAAGGGAAGCGTGGAAATACTTCGAGGAGGGCGCGAGCATATTGAAAAGTCGGAAATAAAAAATTATTTTAAAAAAATATGAACTTATTGAAAGGAAGCAAAACAAAGTGTATTCCGAACTATGAAAAGAGACATAATACGTATCCTATTATTTAAAAGTTACTTAAAATATTTATTACTTTAAAGCAACAATACACGTTGAAATAATTATATTGATAATTTTATGGTTTCTAATTAAGGTCATATGGCCATGATAGTGGAGTGGTCAAGGTATCGGATCGTCGCTGGCCTTGTCACGAGTTCGAGCCCAGTACCACTAAAGACCCGCCGTGTAGGGGTACGATGCAAGTTAAATCTGTCGAGAGCTGAACCGTCCTCCTGTTGGTGTGGTGTGGTAGTTAGGAGATTGGGGTGCCGGCTCAGGTGTCGTCCACATCACTTGAATACGATTCAAAATTACGTGGTGCGTCACCAGAAGCCCTCGTGTAGCTGAACAGAGCGACGTTAATATTCACTCACTCACTCACAATTAAAGTCATATTGTAGTTTTAGCGTTAAAGTTCATTATTATTACCTTCAATACATTGTCACTCTATGGGGGCGATGAGAATTATGATTGAAGATCGGGTCACCAATACTGTAGGTCTGAGGAGCAATGCGATGAGGTGTAGTATGGAAAGGAACGGAGTGTATATTACACCTTTAAAATGATACACGAGAAGATGAAAAACACGAGCGTGATACTGAGAACCAGTGTTTGAATTACCTTGAAAATCATGCAAATTATTACGGATACCTCCACAAACGAGAACACCGCATCTCCAAACTAATCCCTTTTCACGTAAAAGTTAATGCATGTGTTCCTCGCTTTGTTCAACTACGTACGCATCTCAAATAGTTTAGTCTAAATTTTCCCTCATATATAATTAGTATTTGATCTGATTGTTGATCGTTCCTAGTGGTACCGAGTTCGCATAGAGAAAAAAGAACAGAAAAGAAAACGTTGTTTAAGGTGAACAAGCGTTATATAATGGATTCCCCATTCTGATCCTAATAAAAATAGAACGCACCTGCCTTCTTACCATAGTAAAAGGCGATACCGGGTAACTAATGTTTGTTACATATACCTTGCATTTTCTCCAGATGCCTGTAATTTGTTTTCCTTGCCTTGTAGCACATACAATATATAAGTCATAGTTGCCCGTGGACAACCAATACCAAACCCTCGAATGGATTTTTGAAGTAGTTTGAAATGTCCTCGAAACTCGTGAAAGGTGAGAAAAATTATTTTAAAAAAAGGAGTACAAACCACTGACTCGCTTGAGTCACCCAAATTTTTAAAAAAGGAGTGTGTGTGCTTATGACCACACGATAGAAGTGATAATATCAAATGTTGTAATGTTATTTCAGGGAGTAGTTTGGTGAATAAAAAACAAGGGGATATTAGTATTGTCATATAAAATTTTTATTCATACGTCTGTACTCATAAAGTAATATTTTTGCAAAATATACAATCATATTTACGAATGAATTGCATTCTGAGAATGAAACAATAACTTAATGGTCGTTGAAATAGATTATAAATGCTTTAGATCCAAAATTATTTAAATATCTTTAAAAAACTCCGTCAAGCGTTGTTTCATACTTTGTCGTGATTTCATTTATCTCTTTGCATAATTATATTTAATTTCGATTTCATTAGATCTACTAAAGGCTTTGATTTGTCTTTTGAAAAATCTACATTAAAATCCCCACTTAAAATAATAGGCAATTTGTTCAGAAGAGTTGATCCGGTTTCATTGTAGGCAACTAAATTTCTGAGAATGAATTTAATAATTTTCTCTACACTTTTATTTGGTGAAATATAAGTAGTAACCATTAGAATTATTTGTCCATTTTCTCATTTCACTGCACAAATTTCTTCGATACATGACTCATTAAACCCAAATGATTCAATAGTATTGTTACCATTGTTACGAGCGTTACAAGCCCGAGCGTAACAATGCTTGGCTTTTTAAAACGCATCATTCAAGTTCACACCTCAGCAAAATGTGCCTAGAGAAGTTATCCATTCAAAATATTCCCCCTCAATTTTCACATTAGTTAATTTCATTAATACTTTTTACTTTATAGTTTATTCCGTGGATTGACTACAATATACCGTGTATTTTGTGCCTATTTTTTGCATCGCACATAAATATTTTATTTTTCATACTTTAATAATACATTATTTTTAATCACATTATTATGTAATATTTTTGTACATTATTTCGTGTTCAAATTTAATACCTTTTGAAAATATCTACTAAAACGTAAGTTTTGTAAAAAGTTTTGTACCAAAAAAAAGAAGTTTGCTTTATGTGTGTTATTTTCATACTCAGAGAAACATGACAATCCCCTCTTTTAACTCAAGCTCACTTAAAAGTACATTGGAAACAGATCAACGATGCTGCTAACAATACTGTAAAAATGCTATATATCCTCGGTATCATTTCATCACATATAAATGTTTAAAGAGAATTCCTTTCAATGAATGAATTATTTTGTGTGTGAAATTTATATCGTTTTTAAAAACATCAAACACTCTATTTGTAGATCTACAATCATTTTTCTTGAATCGAGAGACTGCCGTTCAAGCATACATTGTATTTAGATTTTAAGAGGGACTGAATTTTGAATAAGCTCCCGTAGACCAGGAATTTTTCCTATCGTAAATTAAGTTAAGTTAACTGAATAGCCTAATACAGTTTTCCCAAATAATATCATCACCGTCATAAATTATCATTTATATTAAATTTTTCTCTTGTAGTCTTTTCCTTCAAAAGGTTTTCAA
The DNA here is from genome assembly GCA_019973935.1 of Trichonephila clavipes. NCBI lineage: Eukaryota > Metazoa > Arthropoda > Arachnida > Araneae > Nephilidae > Trichonephila > Trichonephila clavipes. The sequence continues at coordinate 64,040 of BMAU01020535.1, read as the reverse complement.
TAACATGTCTTCTCTAATATTCAATTCTAAAGCCTGCTTTGCAAATACATTTTCTATGTAACGAAGTCACTAAATCTCGAAAAAAAAGTTCGTTATGTGGAACACTCGTTAAATATTCATCCTTCAATATACTTTTTAAATCACATAAAACAAATTTTAAATTCATGAACACTACATACTATTAAGTACTATTCATATCTTTTTTTTAAAATCAATATATTAATTTATTTTAAATATCTTATAAATCAAAAAGAAATCTACTAGGAAAACTAGAAAAAAAAATATTGCGTAACAATACACAATTTAACTTAAAAAATTGTTTCATGTAAAAATTAATGAATTTTAATTTTAAGTCTATAAGTAATTTTAAACATATTTTTTTATAATGAATAATTTTAAACCTATCTTACCATACGCGTCCTTAAATTTGATTACTGGTAAAGTCTGTAAATTTTGTTTGATTTTTTTTTGTTTTGAAAAAAAATGTTTTTTTAATGTACCTCGTATCACTGCAATGCATCAAAAGCTCCTTCAGGTATACTTTCTCCACAATGTTATCCACGTCGAATTGTTTAAAATAATTTTAATGTTTTATAATATGAAGGTTTAGAAATATTTTAAAAATTGGGAGAAAAAAAAATAGAATCACTAGAGAATTGTTCGTATTGTAAATTGTTCTTGATTCCAGAAATAATTTCGCGAAATAGAGAATTTCTTAATATAGGGGTTCTTAAAATAGAGGTCTGACTGTATACTCAAACAATCCTCTTTAAATATATATCTTCCTTCAACAGGTTGCAAAGAGCATAAGATCATTTGGTATATTTTTATTAATTAAATTTTTATAACAATACTGCCTTTTTACATATTTATGGCTGTAGTCATTTCAAAACGCATCAACAAAGTACAAAAAGAGACAGCTGAAAATAATAGTTACGAGGCGCAGAAAAAAGACCAAAGTACATTTAAAAGTAATGAAGGAAAAATGACGAATTTGCTCTTTTCCTAGAAGATATAGTCACTAGATATATAAGGGTATAACATTTTTAAATAAAAATCAACGCAATTTATTTAAGATTTAAAATTTTTTTAAAAGTAGATACTATTGAAAAAAATTTAATGTCTGTGTATTATGTCTGTGTGTAATTTTATTTGAACATTTACTTAATACATTTAAGATCTTTTATTGAATAAAACAAATAGTTAGATTTAAGAGAGATTAGATTAGATTTAAAGGTTTTTCCCAAAACGCGTTTTAATAAAAATTGAGAGATGAATTTAAGAGTCAGGTTTTGAAATAAAAAAACCTATAAATGGTTTCTTTTCAATACTTCTGTAGTATCCAACACCAGGAGTTTTCCCGAAAACTTCAAATGCCTCCGAAGCAGCTCCCCTCACCACGCCTCCTTGCCACATCCCCCAACCAAACATGGGAGTCTCCTTCATAAAGACCTTTCAACATCAGGCCACATTCAAATTTCTTGATACGGGATGGAGGAACGATTCGCGTTCAATTTCCCAGAGACATTCAGCCTCAGCAACTTCTGTACTCTTAAAGTTCTTTCAGTTTATAATTTAAGAGTTTATAGTTTAAAGTTATTTTAGTTTATAATTTAAGAGTTTACAGTTTAAAGTCCTTTTAGTTTATAATTTAAGTTTATAGTTTAAAGTTCTTTTAGTTTATATTTTAAGTTTGTAGTTTAAAGTTCTTCTATTTATTAGGGATATTTTGAAATTAAGTGTTTGTAATTTGCAAAACAAGTAATAAAACTGATTAATTTCCAACAATAAATCGTGCTGAAAAACTTTTTTATACAACTCAAAAGATTGGTTAGTGCATTCAGAATTATTCATACTCAGATTGAATTGAAAATGCTTTTCTAAGCCATGCTTACAAACTTAAAAACTGCATTCTTACAACGTAAGCAATGCGACTGAGAAAACTCTACAGCTCAAGAAATTCAAGTCATAAAAAACCGAATTTTTTACCTTGGTACGATGAACTTTTCAAAGTAATCGACAGGACGTTTCGCAAACGTTTCTTTTTTGTATCTTTTTACAACTCTTCTAAATTTTTTTGAATTCTTTTCGGATATTTTTTAAAGATTCACAAATTGAGTATTTTTAGCTTTTCTTTAGCAGCAGAAAATTTCTTTGTAAGTTTAAAAAAATTCTTTTAACCGACAGTAAATCTGTATTCTGATTGACAAAGACTCCATAAAAATGCATTTCCTTCTTCATTTTAACTTCATTATTTTTCAAAACTCATTGAATAGAGTGTTTAAAAGCGTAGAGTCTGAGCATTCATATTTTAGATACTTTGAATTAAGAAATTGTTTTGTGGGTTCATGAGTAACAATATACACATACATCAGTGGCTCACACAAGCAAATTTGAAGAGGGGGGTCCGGGATCGAAAGTTCGCCATTCTTGTATCATGCTCCTTTTGATTTTGTCGATTTTCGGGCACAAAACACAGCAAAAAACTAATTTTTAAATAAATAATTAGCATTAATTAATAAAATTAATCATTAATAACAAATACTGAATTGAATTTTACGTACTATGTACTTAAAATTATAATCAATCGGAAAAAATCAAGGGCTTTTTTTGGGGAGGGGGTCCGGATCCCCAGGACCCCCCTTGTGTGCGCCACTGACATACATTAATTAAAAAAAGTATTTGATTTTTTCACATAAGGTCGGATAAACTAAGATGCAAATAATTTTAATTAAAATGCTGTTATTAATCATAAGGAAATTGTAAAAGAGTAAGAACACTATTTACTTTAATTCTGATACATTATTTTCAATGTTTTTTATTGTTACTTTTTTGGTATTCACCCAAAACAAATGTATTGAAAAAATAGAGTTTTCTAGTTTTATTTTCCATTGGTAGTAATAACATAGAATTTAGATCTATGATTAATTACAATTACCATTTTAATACTAGATGATAAAAAAGTAATATATATCTAGAAAAGAGGTTCCCAAACTTTTTTGTCTCATAGACCCCTTGACAGGTTTTTCGGTATGAGGTAGACCCTACTTACATAATATTAAATTTTTGTAAATTCGTGAACTTAAAATATTACGTTTTTGATAGCATGTCTGTGTGTGTATAGAGCTACTTACTTAAAGAGATTAAAATTTTTAACTGTAGTGAAGTATAGGGTTTAAAACTTAAGAAAACACATGTTAATTAATTAAATTACAATTTAATTAATGCATAAGATAACTGAGCAACAAATAAATGCTTTTAGTGGCAGAGATAAATCTGGGGATGCGAGAATAAATTTTCAACATTTGGTATCAATCTTATCAGGTTTTACCCTAAATATCTGTTCGATTAATAGTGTCCAGTTTTTTCTTCTTTCTTTTTTTTGCTTTGGAAATTCGCAAGCGCACCGAAACACCTTCTCAATGAGAAAAACAATCAGAAACTTTTTCAAGATATTATATAATATGTAATAAATAACAGGTATAACTTTTTAAAGCCAAAATTGTTGGGACGTCCGTTTCTAAACTTTGCCTTAAGATCTTCGTTATTGCCTATTACTAGTGCCTTGTTCTTGTAATCTGACATTTTTTTTTTCAAAATGACCATATGAATTCATTGCCTACTGTGGTATTATGATAGTCAAAACATTCTCAAACCCAGATTCAAAACCTAAAAAAGGGTATTTAAATGTCGAATGTAGGTTAAAACGTCTTTTTCCTTGCAGATTGTCTGTGACAATTGAGAAACTGTGAAAATTTGAGACGTCCAAAATTATATTCCTTTAACTTCATTCTGGTACATACAAGAAAGGCTAAAATGAGGTCCTTGTTTTAATAAAATATATGCAGTCAGCTTGTAACTGCAAATTAACCTCATTAAATTTAGCAAATAAATCTGTTAAATAGGTAAGTCTGGTTTCCACTTGATTAAATCTCCTTTGAAAATTAAAGCCCCGATCTGGTTTAATGAGAGCCACTATCGTAACCCCCCATTTATACTTAAAGACCCCCAATTTATTTTTTAGCTGGCGTAGACCCCTTGAAGGTTGTCATAGATCCCTGGGGGTTTATATAGACCACAAGGAGAATCACTGATCTAGGAAATGACCAACATCAAGGAATCATTTGAAGTGGGCGAGGGAGAGAAAATTATATTAATGTCGAACTATATATATATAAAGCAACACGACAGCTATCGGTGACAGACCTCATAAATTTGAGTCTCAGTCAAGTGATGAAGATGACACTTGAGCTGGCATTCCCATCTGCAAGCTATCACACCACACTTACATTGGAATTAGTTTGATATCACGGGGCACACGCCAAAAATTGTTCATGTTCCCCAAGATGGGCGAAAACATTATAATATGGTTACCTTGATAATTTCGCTGTTTTTGGAATATTGCAAGTTTTCAGTACTTTTTAATTGATATTCATTATTAATTATAATTTATACTAAGTATAATTATTTTATTAATATTATAATATAAAGATACAATTATTATTATATGTAATCATAATATTCGTTAATTATAATTGTTTTTTATTATATTTACAAATTTTATTATATATGTTACTTAGTTTTAATTATTATTATGTTCTTATTATATAATTATTGTTTTGTTATTCATTTATAATTATTAATATGTTATTTATTTATAATAATTACGTTATATGAGTGTATTCTTATGTAAAATTGCTATAATATTGCAATATAATATGATTATTCTTTTTTTATAATTACTGTTAAATTGTATTATATGGTTATTATTGTATATAATAATTATTAATAAATAATACTATATGAATATTATATGTAATTACTATTAAAACATAATATTATTATATACTGTACAATATTATTAGTACATGTTACTTTTTATTATATTATACTGTTATTCATTATTTATTGATTGATCTTGGTTATTCTCAATCTCTTCCTATATTCTTTCTTTGAAATATATATATTTCATTGTATTTCAAAACAATTCCTTAAAATTATCTACCTGTCGATTTGATACAGCTAGGCCACCATCTTGGATTCCATTCCAGTGACAAACGCTGCTTGGCGTGATTCCTTTTTCGCGCCAAGCAGCGCTTGGCACCTTGTCCCGTGGTATCAAACTAGCAACCGGAATAAACAGCAAACTAGCACCGCTTCAAACTACAGCCTCCACATATTTCACGAGCATCCGCCTCCTGTACATGGTGGTTCTGCAGTGGCACCTGGACTCGAGTACTTGGCACTTTAGCCACGAGCCACAAGAATCATTTGAAGAAGATTAAGTCGGTCCTGTTTGTAAGTGTTGTCTGGAGTAAAATGCTTTTCATTAGAAAATTTTTTATCTTTCAAAAATATAGAAATTGGGCTCCTGTGAGTGGACAGTGTTTTGAAAATGAAAATTATATTAAGGTTATAGAAGTAACTGAGAATATTTCTCAAAATATATATGAAACAAGTAGGTACTAAAATATTATTTATATCCCGATTACTAAACAAGTAATATACAAAAAAAATTAAGTCAATTCCTACTTTGGATGAATAGAAATTATTTTATTAACGATTGAAAATTTGAATAAGATATATATATATATATATGGCTAGGGCAAGAGTGAAATAATAGTATGAATTGAAAAAAAGCATGATTTGTCTGCATTATTGTAGCAATGCACACCCGATTTAGCTAGTTTGGCTGAAAAAAGGTTTTCGACGCCAAATTTTGTCTTTGTTTTAACAGTTACATTGTTACAACAATATAGACGAATCTAAGTTGGCGTCAAAAACCAGTAATTAATTAAATTAAATTAAATTAATTAATTAATATTTGAAAAAACAATATTAACATCAAATGTTATCCTCTAGAAGTTTAAAAAAATTAATTTGAACTTGATTGGATGAATAGAAAGTATTTTATTAACGATTGCCAATTGGAACAAGATAAATAAATATATAAATAAAAATATTTTTAGAGAGTGAGTAAATAGTATGCATAACAGGTATGAAATATAGTATGTATAACAGGTAAACGCACCAAATATTTTTACTGGTGCTTTTCCACGTTTCTGAAGTATTTAATTATTTATACAAAAAAAATGTATAGTTTGTATTTTTAAATTTTCTTACCATCCATTTCTACATTTTATTACAAATTCAGTACTCTCTCTCTTTCTCTCGAGCATCAAGAAATTTATTATTATATTCCTTTTTAAAACACATTAGGGAGAATTTCTGATTTATTATTTTTCTCAATTTCGAAAATATTGTTGGTTGCTTTATAAAAAAAAATCATCCTAGTGAGTAAAATGTATAGTATTTTAGATGTGGAATGTATGACTGATAATCATTCATAATGCTATTACCCAGTCTTATGTCGTGTCTTACACTTTTTTTAATTAACATAAATATTTTTCAACGAATTTCTAGATTAGAATTTTGAACCTAAGAATGTGAAATTTTTTTTCGTGATCAGACAAAAATTTACGATATTATACACATACTTATACTTCTGAGTTATCGTAAGATTTTTTTAAAATTACAGATATACTTGATGCCTTTGGTAAAAACAGCTGTTATGCTCTCTCTATTTTTTATTCTTTTTGTTGCTCTTTCACCAGAAAAATTTATTTCTTTTTCATGTATATTAAGTTTTATCAATATCACATATAAACGTTTCTTTTTTATATATTAGGTTGCGGAAAAAGAAATCCATTATTTTTTCGGTAGATGGCTGTAGTGTAGATATCTCGTGAAGTATCAATACAACAATTTCAAATTCATACTCGTTGTCAAGGTGACATTTCACAGTAAGGAAATTATTTGGCTGTTTTTTGTTTGGTCCATTCAGTTGTGAGTTGCAGGGTGTTAAAAATGGAAGTCAGCAAAGCTAAAATTCGGTACAGTTTACAGTGTTTCTTTGATACACACGAAACTGCTAGACAGGTGCCTAAAATTGTGAATGGTGTTTATGGCGCCAATAGTGTAATACCAAATTACGTTCAATTTGGTTTCGTCGGTTCCGTTAAGGCATTTTTAAAGTTAAAGATGCACCTCCCATAGGCAGGACCATCGTCGAAAATGTTGATAAAATCACAGAAATAATTGAAGTTTACCGGCATGTTTGAAGTCGTAGAATTGCACAGGAGCTAAAGATTGACCATAAAACAGTTTTAAACCATTTGCGCAAAATTGGATTTGAAAAGAAGCTCTATGTTTGGGTGCCACTCCAATTAACTCCAAAAATATGGTGGATCGAATGTCCATCGGCAAAGCTTTAATCAAACGGAATGAAATCGACTCATTTCTTAAAATGATGATGACTGGGAATGATAAATGGATCACATACGATAATATTGTGTGAAAACGATCATGGTCAAAGTGCAGTGAAGTAGCTCAAACGGTGGCCAAACCAGGACTAACGGCCAGGAGGATTCTACTGTGTATTTGGTGGGACTGGAAAGGAAGTATTTATAATGAGTTGCTTCCGTATGGCCAAACATTAAATTAAGATCTCTAATGCCAACAACTGGACCGTTTGAAGCTAGCAATTGACCAGAACTTGCCAGAATTGGCCAGCAGAAGAGGTGTTTTGTTCCATCAGAACAACGCCAGACCACACACGTCTGTAGTGACTCACCAGAAACTCTGAGAGCTTGATTGAAAAGTTTTAATGCTTCCATCATATAGTTCAGACCTGACACCAAGCGATTACCACCTTTTTCTCGTATTTCAAAACTGCCTGAGTGATAAGAAATTGGGATCAAAAGAGAAGGTTGTGAAAATCGATTGCTAGAGTTTTTCGCCAATAAGGACCAAGAATTTTCTGAAAGAGGTATTATCTAGCTCCCTTTAAAATGGCAACCAATTATGCAACAAAACGGTGCATATTTGATCCAAATCGGACAATCCGAAACATGTTAAATAAAGTCTTGAATTTCATGCAAAAATAATGGATTTCTTTTCCCCCAACCTAATATATAAGTTAGTGAAATTTTTACTCGCCTTGGCCAAAAATTACAAATTATCAACCCAACACACTCACAACTGACTTAAAAAAACTAAATAGAATTCAGGGCTTTCGAACCGGAAAAAACTATTATTTTGGTTGGAACGAAAGCCGAACCTGAACCAAAAAAATAATATCGATTTTTATTTCGGTTTGATATATCTTCAGTCATTTTGTTACTGTAACCAGCTTGTTTTGGGTGAGCTATGGCGTTTTGGAAAATTAGCTATATGTTAGACAAACAGAATTTTAGAAAAAATGGCACTATGCTATAAATGCAACATTGATAAATTTGAAGGCACAATTATGTTTAATCTACATAAAATTAGAGTTTTCAATTTAAAATTGAGTATAAATTCCATTAAAGAAAAAGAAAAGACAGAGAATAAATTCTCTAATAGAACACAAAATCATTTTTTAAAAATTCCTGTAATGTGAGAAATTCTATTTTTTTTTAAACCAATTGCCTGTGTCACTCCGTGGAATACTTTTCACATCAAAATATTGTTTCTCTGAAACAAAGAATGATTTTTGTGGTATTCATGTAATATGTTCGTAGAAAAATTTTTTAATTTTGTTTGGAAAAATGCATGGGTTGAAAACACAGAAAAATAGCATCTCCTGCCTTTTTCAGTGACCAGGAAAATGTGTAGCCTTCTTATCGCTACATTTCTAAAAAATTTTCAAAAATTTATATCAATTTAGAATAAAAAGAATATAACGAGACAAAGTATTCATAAACTAATTATACAATATTAATTCAATCTCGCTAATAAATTAGCAAAACTAGTGGAGGAAATGAAGGGAACACAAAATATCGGATTTTGTATTTTTTTGTTCAGTTTTTATAAAATCCTTAAAAATAGTCTTTAGTGTTTATGTTAAGAAGTAAATGTGCAGAGTTATTCATAATTTTTAGAATGCTTATAAGTTCTTATCATATATGTATTTGTATTGCTTCTCTCATAAACTAAAAGTTTAAAGAAATGATTTTATAAAAAATTAACATACATAAATAGATATCTCACAATTCTCGAAAATAATAAAAGTAATTAATACGTGAGATTTTCTAATTGCTCATTGATTGGGCAGGAAAAATAAGCTTTACAATGAAGTTTTTTTAAGTCAAAACAAATACTTTTTCTTCTATGAATGTTTAAAAAAGAATTTTAAAAGAGCTGGGAAATTACAAGCGATAATTTTAAATATGTAACGTAAAAAAGAATTTGAAAAAAATGCTGTTTTCAAGGAAAATTTGAACCGCAAGAGGCATTGGAGTTAAACTAGATTTAGTTTGAGAAAAATGAATTCGATGAAAAGAAGATTCAAAAAAGCAGTCAGTAGGGTAAAAGATTTTGAAAATCGATTTTGAGTTTTTGATATTTCTAAAATTTCCAAATCAACACCTTTCAGATGATATGACATACAAGCCATTATATGAATTAGAAGTATTTTAAAATGATTTTTGAAAAATAATCAACTGATTAACCACGCCCATTTTGACAGATAGAAATGTAAACATTGTCTTATTAAATATGGGGAAAGGTTGCAAAGCCTTTAATTATTTTATTTCTACGCAATTAATTTAGATACTGTATAACTGCAATTTTAACTGTGTGTAGATATGCTAAAATTTTGGAGCCGAATTTGGACAAGTTTTAGTTATTTCAATGTTATATTTAATAGTTAGTGATTTTACCTAAACTTAAGTCTATTCTTTACTTTAAATTTAGTTTTAATTATTTATTATTACTGATTATTTAAACTTGTTAAGGCTTCCTAATGAGTTAAAAAAATTTTGAAATATTTGAACGATTTGCGAAATACTTCTAGTTAGTTTCCTGCATATGAATTACTTATTAATCCTCATTTTGAGTGCATATTTCAAAATATTTAGTTTCACAAGGTAAGATTTTTTTATAAAAATTTCTGTTTACTAAAATTTATATTTTTAAAATTGTGTAAATCTACTGTATGAATATACTCTTTGTTTCTTAAATGCAATTGTGTATACTGAAGTGACATTTTTGAAATATTTTTACGCAGATATCATAACAAAAAATGACAATTTTCAATAAATTCATAATAATCATATTTGCTCGCTCAACTAAAACCTTGTTTTTGAAAAAAACTAATTAATATACTTAAAAAATTTCACGTCAGTATAAATATAAATTTATAATTAATACATATAGTCAAAATCTTGAGTCTTTATGCTTAATTGTTTGAGATAAAGGTATGAGATGATGCATCAAATGTGATGTTGTTGCCTTTGTGAGAAGCTTCTTACATACATAAAAATACAGAAATTTCATGTTTAAAAACATAAAAACAGTTTTATTTTCGCTGTTTTAGAAATCATTTGTCCAGTTTAGAGAAATTTTGAAGTTTAAAACTTAGAAACTGTCTGCAACAACAAAACATAATGATAACTTTACAAAAACCGAGCGAAAATTTTCAAAATGTTGTATATATATATATATATATATATATATTTAGGTATTTTTAAATACCACCTCAAATTCTTACCGAAACCTTATTAATACATTTTTACATTATATTTATGATTTATACATTATACATTATATTTATTATGTTCAGATTTGATATCTGTAAAGCATGAAAGCTATACTAATTCTTCAAAAACTGATACAAAATTGAGAAAATTGATGTAATACTAGAAATTATCTCGTTAAAAAAACTGAAAAATGCTATTCTGGGGAATTTAAGACTTTATTGCTTACTATTTTATGCAAAATAAATTGCAAAGATGTTAATGTTTAATAAAATGGGACAAATACATGTTGTAATTCATTATTTTTCTGATGAAGTCACACTTTATAGTAAAAAATCAATTTTCTCAAAAATGATGTTTTTAAAACTGAATGCGTCTTTTTCTCAGAAAATAATGTATGTTTGCATATGAAGTTTTTTCCTCATGTTACTGATATATAACTATATATATTCATGTGCCTTTTTTGGGGGATTTTCCCAAAATATTTGACTGAATTCCATGTATCCATGTTACATGTTTTTGAGAAAACTAAACAATATATTTTAAATATTTCAATTTGCTGCAAATATTAATGTTTATTTATTGTTTAGACAAGTTTTTAAGCTTTAATATACAAAGGTATTACAATAAATGGTAATTAATTATAACTCAGATGTGTAATGCTTTCTGTCGTTGCGAGAAGCTTGTTGCATGCATAAAAATACGCAAATTTCATGTTTAAGAACGTAAAAACAGTTTTATTTTTGACTTTTTTTAGAAATCGCTTGTATAGTTTAGAGAAAATTTTGAATTTTGAAACTTTTAGAAATTGTGTATGCATGTGAACATACAAATTCATATTAAAACCTTTCGCAGTGTCGTAAAATCACATATTTCCAAATCATTACTTTTACATATTGGTACACGTTTCTATTATATTTATGATGTTATAAGGTCAAATTTGATATTTGAACTGCATCGAAGTTAAGACTTCTTCACAGATTGCTACATAATTTGTGAATATTGATGGAAAATGCTAAAAAAAATCTCGTTTAACAAAAATATATGCATAATACTATGTATGTATTTTCTGAACATTTTAAGACTTTTTTGTTTCCTATTTTATGCTTAAAAATTAAGAAAATACTAATGTTTAATAACATAGGGCAAATACATGTTGTAATTTATTATTTTTGTGATGAAGTGCCTATTTACATTAAAAATACAATTTTCTCAAAATGATTGTTTTCAAACTGCGTGTACCTTTTTCAAATAATGTAAAAAATTAATGTACTTGCAATTTTTACTGCACATAAATAATATGTAACTATGTATAATGGAGCTACTTTTTTGGAGATTTTCCCAAAACATTTTGCTGGAAAGCAGTTATCGTAAAAAAATGACAATTTTCAAAAAATTTAAAAGCGATACTTTTGCGATGAATTTTTTTGAAAAAAGTAAACAGTATATTTTTAAATATTTTACCATTATTTAAATAAAAAAAGCCTAATTAATATACAGACAAAATTTAAAGTTTTTCTGTTTAACAGTTTCTGAGAAACATGTTCCTAAAATGCCTCTACTTAACATTGTCGGTATAGGAGGTACAGACTATTCTTATCAAAAACTCAAAATCAATTTTCAAAAATGTTTACCCTACTCACTGATCTTAAACGCGCTTAGTCAATTGGTAAGAAGAAAAACCAAATGATGATTAAATAATAAATTGCTTTCAATATTCGTTTTGTTAATGAGAAATAGTTGCTTAATATTTTTTAAATAAAAAAATATTTAAGTCCTTTTAATATTAATTAATATGACTTTAATATTAATTATTATTTCACTTACTTATACAACTATTTAATTAATTTATTTAAAACAATATTAGAATAAAAAATAGTTCTATGTATATAAAATTTTATTTCATGAGAATTCAGATCATTTTAAAAATTAGCACACATAGACATTGCTTCAAAACTGAGGACTTCTCTCTCTCTCTCATTACTTATCATAGAGCTAAAGAAAATTAAATCGTTATTAATTAAAGAGGGAAAAATTAATAAACATAACTGTGGATTTTCCATTTATTTATTTTTCAAAGTTTTGACTTACCTTTTCAAAAAAATAGAGAAGTGAAGAACGATTTATGGATTAATAAATCCATAAATTTAATAATTTATGGATTTATGGATAACAAATGGAAAATGTCTAGGAATATTTTCTGCCCTAATAGTAATTTATTATAGTAAATCAGATAGTACAATGCACCTGCATTTTATTCATAAATAATGTACTTTTGTTTCCATTCATGAAGGAAATAAATGAGAAATATAAAGAAAAGTTGAAAATCATTAATTTGACTTCTATGACAACTTAATGCACAATTTTCGTTGGAGTCAGTCTATTAATGGAAATACCGTACTCTAAATTACCTAATCTATCATTACAATGACACCATTGGAAAGGATTAAATGATATCCAACACCTGTCACTATATATTACTGCAGCCACAATCAAATCATTAATCTTTCACGTAAATTATTAAATGTCGCTCAATATGAATTGACTTTAAATGCTTAGGATTCTCCATGCTTTGAAATTTTTTCTCAAAAGCCTTATACTTCATATTTCTGCTTTAAATGCCAGGATAATTAATTAATTGTAAAATTAAAACGTTCCTTTAACAATAAGTCAAAGCGTTTATTGAAATATTTTTAAAATTTATAAAAAGAAATTTTACATTTTTTAAAAAATTAATACTTGATTAAGAGCATGCTATTAATTTATTTAAAAGTATAATACAACTGAAAATAACTAATTTAGTTGTTATTTTTATTTGAATTATTGTTCTAATTTTTCTGTATAAAGCATCTTTTGTATTAAAATGCTAAGGTGCACTGATGTTGTAGTTAGTTTTTCTGATGTGCCGAAAAATCAACCAGATTTAGGTAAACAGTATTGGAAATATAGCAAGGAGCTTCTGTTTACCCAAAAATCTAAAGCAAGTGAAGTCAGTGAGAAAAGTGAAAATTCAATAAGAAAGTGAAAGGTCAGTAAGGAAAGTGAAGTCAGGTTTTTACATTCGCTACTATAATGAACGCGGACTTCACTTTTGTCTGGTTAGTAATTTTGTTCTACGATCCTCTCTCTCTCTCTATGAAGAAAAAATTCTACCTGAACTATTCTTCTATTCCCCACTCTCAAAGCATTGTTGCAAATTTAAGGGAGAAAAAAGCAGCTGACGACTCTAATTATTAGAATAAGAGCATATTTATTAATAGGCAAGATTAACGCGGATGACTATACGAAGAAAAATAGACTTATAAAAGACAAATGAAGAATCACAAAAAATAATGTAACAGATTATTAACAATAGTGCAAATTGTACTTATAAACACGCGTTAAAACGTTCTATAAACAGGTTTCTAAGCAGTTTCAATACCAGGACAGAGCGTTTCTCTTATATCACAGTCAACGCAAGTGCCTGGATTCTCCTCTAAACTAACCCGATCTTTGTTTCGAGGATTTTCATACAGCCTTCAGGAAATTTGTTAGAAATATAAATCTTAAAGCCTTCTCGATGGTTTGTTATTGATGTTGTACTTTTCGCCAATGTGCTGCCAAGAGCGATAAAGTCACCAATCTCTTGACCCTGGTCTCATCTTCTATGATTGACGTAGTCTCATTTCTCAAATTCACGTTGGGAAGCGAGCTTTAGCCAGTAAAACCCAGTACTTCCACAAGAAGTGCACTTTTGCGAGTAAAACAACACACATGGCCTATTTCAATATTGAGAGCAAGAGAGACTTTGTAGGAGAGAACAAAGAAACAAAAATGAAAATTTTACTTAGAAAAAATTAATACAAAAACTACTTCTAACGATTATATATATATATATATATATATATATATAATGGTAATAGGACTAAAAGAGAGTTGGAAAAGGTGGACGCAAAAAGCGAGGAAATAGTGGAAGGGATACAATTAAAAAATAATTAAATAAATAATTACTTCAATAGTTGTCTACATATATCAATATTTAGAAATATAATTTTAAATTTTTTTATGAGTAATAATAATTTAACTACACACAATATTGATACATTCAAGAACATCCAGAAATTTATATTTGGTTGCACACAGAATGATTATCCCATCAACTTCTTGAGAAAATAATACATAGATCAAAAGTACTTCTTAAAAATTTTTCAAACTCATAAAATTGGCAAATTTGTGAAGAGTTACGATGGACTTTAGGAAATGCACAAATCCACCACACAGCATTAGCTCCACAAAGTCCGCTTGTTAGTGGTCCAGCTGTGAAGAATATAGAACAATATTTACATGACTAAACTTTAAAATTATTTATGACCAATCAAACAACTTTTTTGCGTGCAATCTGGTTTGCATCTAATACCAAATAGTTTAACTCTAATGTGAGAATATGGATCATTTGGATTGATATGGCATTAGTGGGAGTTATAAGCAATATAGGAGTGGTGATTGTTGTGGGAAATATGAAAAATCGTCAGAAATTGAGAATTGAAGTTTTGATAGGATGCTCTTGTGTGAATTTTTGATAATTTACGCAATTCATTTGTGAATATACTGAGTTTTTAATTTGAACTTTCGGATTTTAAATATTTTTTCTTCCTATAAGACTATTTTAAAGATAGGTGCATCATCTTTGGTGTTCAATGGTTCAATTATATTGTACACTTAATTATTTTAGAGTTTTAGCATTTTAATGTTATAATATCTTTCAGAATGCGATGGCGAATAGATTAATTTTTTAAGTATAAACTTTTTAAATTTTAAATTTTTGAGAATTGTGGATATGTTCCCATTCACTTACCAAGTTGCAACAAGGGGAATGTTGGCGCCATCAAACTAGTTTAACCCCACTTATCGGTCCTAAGTCCGAGGTTGCACTTGGATCTTTTATAAATTTTTATTTTATAAAATTTTTAATTTTGTTTGAAACAGTTGGTATTTTACTTTCCATATTCGCCATTGATATTTTGAAATGAGATTTAGTATTACAAAATTCATATACTTTCAATTTTTAAAATCATTTATATATATATATATATATATATATATATATATATATATGTAAGGATAATTAAATTAGATTAAAAATTAAATTCCCTATCTAGCACTTGACTCATCTTTCTCAGTTCCCATCTTTAAGTATCAAACTAATCACCCATTTATTTCTTCCAAACATATGGCCTAGCCAATAAACATGTCTAATTCCAGATCGTTAGTTTATCCCAATGTTTCTCAAACTGTGGGGGGCGCCCCCCTGGGGGGCGCAATATACCTACAAGGGGGGCGCGAGCATATCGAAAATAAAAGATTTAAAAAAATTTATTTACTAGTATGAAGTAAAACAAAATACTTTCTGACATAATAAAAAATATACACATTCACACTGATATAATTTATATATATTTTCCACAATATTACGTCATCAAAAAAAAGCTTCTACTTCAAAAACTCATTTTTTAGCTATCTTTGATACTATAACCAAATAAAAAAAACATTTTATTGGATTTGCTGTAATCCCATGATGAGAGATTTTTTTATTAAGTTTTCTTTTCAAACCGAAAATGCTACTCTTTCAGAGAAAAAAAACAAAATCCACACCCATAATCAAAAAAATTTTAGGAAGATAAAAAATTCATCACTGTTATATATTATTGCCATCAGCTGTAGGCAGCAGAATGTATTTGCTGCGGTTTGACCTTCGAGCTTACTTGTACGGTTAGTTACGTCCCTGCTATTATGTATTTGTTTTTTCATTTAGGGAAGTTTGAAGGATTACTAAGCCAATGTCAGCATTAACTTGCAAGCACTCTCTTCAAAGCAGCGATACTTACCATATGTTTTTCAAGTGTTATCCACTTGAAACCACCACCATGGCGTGCTTTTTCCTCCCTGATCTCAGAGTCAGAACAGATGTATAAATGAAAAAATAAAGGTCGTCTTTTCACTTTTCTAACTTTAATCTGATTCTGTCTTAAAACTCATGATATATATATCGTACATACATATTATTCTAAAGTTCGACCAGTATTGAAAAATTTTAAGATTACTAACTAAGTAATTGATCATTTGAAGTATATAGTTCGTGAAAATTTATATTCTTAATTTGAAGTTTTTCAATCATCAAATAGTGGAGTATCTTAGCAATTTTAGTGGTTTTGTGTTTTTAACTGTTTAAAAATAATTTTAAAAAAATATTCAAGAAAATAGAGAAAAAAAAGTGTGGTAATTTTTTTTTGTAACAAACATGAGAAGTAAAGCCATTTTGTCAGTATTTCAAGCCGGCTCCATACAAACTTTAAAAAAAAAAGATATTTTTTTAGATTAATATTAAGGACATTAAATGTTAACAAAATGACTTTTTGACGCTTATTCTTTTATGTCACCACTAAACAAGGGCGCGGTATTTATAAAGAGTGTTTTTTTTTTCAGGTATAGAAGTTTAAGTTGGCATTACTTTCCAAGATGGCGACCGATTTAACAGCTGTCAAGTGATTTATTCTCAGTTTGGTTTGGCAATTCATCATGAATAGACTCACACCTGAACAACGCTTTCAAATTGTGCAATTTTGTTTCGAAAATAATGGTCGATTTTCATAAGCGAATTTTGTTTAGCGATGAAGCGCACTTCTGGTTGAATGGCTACGTCAACAAACAAAACTGTCGCATTTGGAGTGAAGCTAATCTACAAGTGTATGTCGAAACACTGTTACATCCAGAAAAACTGACTGTTTGGTGCGCTTTATGGGCTGGTGGAATCCTTCTTCAAAAACGATGAAGGCCACAACGTTACAGTCAATGGTGATCGGTATAGGGCCATGATTACTAACTTTTTCATTCCTGAATTGAACAATCATGATGTCCAGGAGCTGTGGTTCCAACAAGATGGCGCAACATGTCACACAGCTCGTGCCACAATCGATTTATTGAAAGACACGTTTGGTGACCGCCTAACTTCACGTTTTGGACCTGTGAATTGGCCTCCAAGATCTTGTGATTTAACACCGCAGGACTATTTTCTGTGGGGCTATGTAAAGTCATTGGTCTATGCGGATAAGCCACAAACGCTCGACCATTTGGAAGACAACATTCGCCGTGTTATTGCCGATATACGGCCACAAA
Organism: Trichonephila clavipes; assembly: GCA_019973935.1. Taxonomy (NCBI): domain Eukaryota; kingdom Metazoa; phylum Arthropoda; class Arachnida; order Araneae; family Nephilidae; genus Trichonephila; species Trichonephila clavipes. The sequence goes on along the minus strand of BMAU01020535.1, from coordinate 46,371 downwards.
TGTTGGAAAAAGTCATCGAAAACTCGACTTCCAGATTGGACTACATCCGAGCCAGCCGTGGCAGTCCTATGCCAGAAATCATATTTAAAATGTAATACCACAAGATTATCTTTCGAATAAAACAAAATTCATGTCAATCGAATAATGCATCGTTGTTTTATTGCAATTTAAAGTTCTATACCTCTAAAAAAACACCCTTTATAAAGAAAAGCTTTCAAGAATGGTGAGATCATTTTCAACCTAAATTACTTCAAACTAGAAAATATTTATGTCGCTGAGAAATGACAAAATTAGGAATTTCATCAAATCCCTGAGGGATACGATCAATTGACGGGAGATGTTAAAATAACGCCTCTTCTAGGTCATTTCCCTGATGAAAGTAAGTGATTTTATCAAATCCCTGAACTTATTTAGTGAAATGATGAAATGAAATAGTCAGGATTTGCACTGGCAAAATGCTGTTGTGGAGAGACACCTGGTCCTAGTACTTCTTATCCAGACAGATAGTACTATCGATCCCCTAAATATCAACCTTCTATCTTTATAAAAATAGCATCATAGGATTAACATAGGGATTGATATTTTAGAGTGTAAGCAGCCGAGAGGAAAGATGTTGCACATAAAAAAACCCCACCCTACCTTTCTAATTAAATTAGTTTAATAGTTTCGAATAAATAATTTGCATTTTATTGGCTGTTCTTGTATGATTTACTTCTACGTTCAAAAATGCACCATATGTGTTAAATAAACACTTTTAAACTCTTGACAATATTATTTCATTATTTCACTGAAAAAGATGAGGGATCTGATCAAATTCCTTACTTTTATCTGGGAAATGACCTTCAAGAGACGTTATTTTAACATCTTCCCTTAATTGATCCCCTTCCTTAGGGATTGGATAAAATAAGACCTTTCCGTCGACATTTATGTTCCGTATTTACGCGATTCTGAGCCGCCATCCATTCTTAGCCGCACCCCAAATTCTCAGCATGTTTTGGTGAAATAAATGTTGCCATCAAATTAGGATCACCTCCCAATTCTCAACACGTTTTTGAGAAAAAACATAAAGAATTGTGTAAGTTGTTCACTGATATCCGATACTTAAGAAATTTTTAAAAAATATAATGAGAAATAATGAAAAATTAATAATTAATTTTCTCTCTCTCTCTCATGTTACCAGTATTAAAAGCTTTCAAACACATAAATGAATCTATAATTACTCTAATAGTCAATATCATGTTTCAAAAATGATTCGTCACTTCTATTGTCGAAGATTACTTCGAAATTGGTGGATTTGGATTTGGATGGATGGAACTCGGAATTTCAAAAGATCCGCAAAAAGATTTGGTCACCAAACATCTAACGTTGCAGGGAAATCACTTCCACGTTTGACACATTTTATGACTGCCGAAATCAGATAAATCTTTTAAAAAAGAAAAAATAAATAAATAAAATCTAATAAATAAAAAGAATCTAAAAATGATAATCTAAAAAAATAATAAAATTACTTTTAGGGCAGCATTTCTCAAACTGTGGGGGCGTAATAGCTCTACGAGTGGGGTGTGAGCATAATGAAAAGTCGAAAACAAAAGATTATTTAAATAATTAATTTACTGAAAGTAAACTGCATTCTGACGTAATAAAGAACAAAATACACATTTACACTGATATAATGCACTTATAAATGTATCAGTAATGTTCAATGTATTTTATTATTAATTCAACAATACGAAGTTAACAAATTCGATAATTATCAGTGACCCCAAGGGTTTGTATTGACAGTTATCTTCATAGTTTGCACGGTTTCTAAAGAATTCCTTAACTGCCGATTAAAAGTGACGCTCCCCAATGCCACCGTTTTCCATGAAGAGAGCGTATTTTGATGTTTTAATTTTAGGGGGAGGGGGAGGAGAAAAAAAAGGAATAAATAAGCATAAACTCTCTGAAATATGTAAATCTTTCGCAAACACTGTCAAGGTACTTTTATTGCATTTCAAAGCTTTCAGAATAATTTTACGGATAGCACTGCATTGAAAATATAATACTTCGGAGACGTATATACACGTCCAGAAAATTATTGCTTTGTCTGAGCAAGACGTTTATATGCGTCGGTAGCACTTATGAGGTTAAAGTCGTATTATAGCCTTAGTGTCAAAGTATAGTATTATTGAATTCAATACATTGTTATTGTGTGGAGGGGGGGCGATGAAAATGATGATTGAATAGTGAGTCACGTATATTGAAAGTTTGAGAAGCACTGTTTCAGGAATAAAAATGGACCAAAAGCGGGAATTTGGTACTCCTTTTGGAGCATAATGATTAGAAGCACAGCCCTCATATTCTTTAAAAACTATCCTGGTACTCACCAATGATGTTAGAAATACCCATGTGCAAAAATAGCACAAAATACAACAGAAGAGTGAGGCTGGAGCTTGAAGAATGAATTTAAAGAAAATTATTACATTTCTAAAAAAATCGAATTAGAATCGCCTGAAATTAATAGGATTACAGCAAAATAAAAAATCCAATAAAAGTTGCCTATGCCACATACGTTATCCCCATGGGAATCGCATTATCAGACGATACAAATATCAAGGTAATGATATTGTAATGTTATGGTCCATTTTGGCGAACAGAAACAACAACTCGGCGCATAGTGCTCTGATATCGAATTAGTACCTTATTTTGTAACCTCATTCATTCGATTACGTAACGTGTTCCATTGCTTTTATTTTATATCTTCAGTGTTTTGGTTACTTTACTTCACTGTTTTGTTTTTGTTACTTAATTGTGTAACTTTGCAATGTACTTGTCTGACTATTTAACTCAATTGTTTGATTTTGTAACGTGTGTTTTGCTATTTATCATTTAATTTTATTTGTTTTATTTTGTTTGTTTTACTTACTTCTCTAAGCCTTTTTTGATACCTGTGGTGCACAGTTTTTTTACTTGTCTTCAATAAAAAAATTGAAGCACATTAAAAAGTTATTTTAGTATGTTTATCTCCTAAAATATCATATAAAAAGAAATGTTCAACACACGGAATTAGATCTTAATTAGATCTGAATTAGATAAAAAAATTTACTATTTCCTTTACTTCTATACTATGTCTCGCTTTATAAAGTTTAATAAATATTATAGCTAAAATATGAAAAAAAATTATAGATGCAATTCATTAAAAACAAATTATTTACGTTTTTCTCATGAATCATTTCTCTAAAAAAAATTTTTTTTATACAAAAAAAATGAATATTTTTTCAAGACTCCTTGATATTTTCATATATGATTCCATAATCCAAAAATTTAATAATTAAATTTTAATAAACATACATGTTTTTTAAATTGCGCACATCAATACTTGTCTATCAATAAAAACATTAAATTAAAAATAAGGTTTAAAAATAGGCCAATAGCAAAAGTGCAATTAATTAGGCTTAAATGTAACACAGATATTCAGCAACTAAAATTTACAAATATTCCTTTTTTATAATATATTATTTTAATTAATTATAAAAATAGATTCTCCCTTACGTAACAAATAACCAATATAGTCACAGAAACACATATTAGCAAGCTTTTTTCTACAATTAGTGAAAAGTTTTAAAACGAAGTTTTAAAAGAAAATTAAGCTGCAACTTTCCTATAAAAATGTTAATATGACATTTTTTGAAATGAAAATGCTGTAAAAATATTGTTTGAGTATTTCTATTGTCTGAATAATAATGTAAACTCTGATATTTACGAAGAGGTTGAAAAATTTCTAAACGTATTGCAAAGTAACAACGTAAGAAGAATAATTACTTTTTTCAAAATATAAGAAACTTCCTCTGCGGAGACTTATAATTTCTATTACAAATAACGAAACTTCGAAAAATATTCGTTTACTTTTAAAAAAGAGGCATTCTCTTTAAAAAAAGTGTTTAGAATAATTTCCATCATAAAATATTCTAACAACATCGCCTTCGGGGTCTTCGATCCGTACACTGAAAAGTAATCTTCAGAAAAGTTCGAAAGTCTTTCACTCAAGGATGTAGAATAAGTAAATATTTTTATTCATCCGAAATATTTATTTAAACAGAAAAACAAGAAGAATCAGGACGCAAATGCTTGAGGGTATATATATATATAACTGCTGACTCTTACATATCCCTAACCGAACATAAGTAAAAATAGAGGTGTTAGAGCGATGGACGAATAGCTGTTTCTGTCAACATGAAAATCCCACTATTCTTTATTGCATAAGATAAAGGCTACCTGTATTCCTTCTTTTCTGATTAATCGATAGTGTATAGGGTAGAAGCAATAAACAGAAAGGAATTCAATTGCACATCAATCCGAATTTTTTTACTAATGGAATTATAAACGTCAGTAAGTTTTCAGTAATTTAAATCAAGGATTTTATTAAGTATTTTTTTTATATAAAAAGGCATTGTGTTTGTAAGAAAAAACAATAAACATGGTCGAGTTAAGTTTAAATATTATTCTACATCTATCTATCTATCTATCTATCTATCTATCTATCTATCTATCTATCTATCTATCTATCTATCTATCTATCTATCTATCTATCTATCTATCTATCTATATATATATGTAGGATTGGAAATGTACAATGGACAACCCCTCCCCCTGTACTTAGGGTGGAGCAGTCCACACTGACGTCACACCCCGTCAGGAATGTCTGACTAAAGGACACACGGGAAAATATGGAGACGGACGTTAGGGACGCTAAGCTTTAGACGTAGGAGAAAGACGTTCTCCTTTGCTGTTTAGTGTAATTTAGATATTTCATCCTTCATCTCATTAAATAAAGCCTTTATCATCCTTAAGTTGTAGTCATTTTCCCATATTTTGGGGGCTCGACCTTTCTCTTGCATATTAAGGAAAATCACCTCTAGACGAGGAAAAATTTTTAAGACGCGTTAATATTTTTCTTCAGTGAACGCTACATTGCAAAAAGCGTAAAAACGACTTGTTGCTGTTGGACTTTATTTTTCTTGGATTCCTATAGTGCTTCAACTGGTTTTGGATTTATTGTACGGACTGCTCCCCAACCCCAGGTAGGCAAAATTTAATTAAACGTATTTTTTGTTTGTTTATTTTGGCTTTAAAATTACTGTATTTAGTAGTTTTAACTCAGAGTGTGATAGGGAAATTTTGATTACAACCTTGCACCGTCTATAAATTTTCAAAAAGTGATTAATTTTGTATATTAAGACGTCCTATAAAAATATTAAATTAGGTGATATTCCTATAATTCCTAATTCGTTGAAATGTGGTATAACTCGTGCTGTAAAAACATTAAATTCTATATTAGGATTCACCGAATTTGACCGTTTTTCGCGAAATAAAATAAGAAATTTTTCTACATTCCCTAAAGAGTTTAGAGTTGAAGAACACAAAGGAAAAATTTTAACCGAATTCTCCTTGCCTGATTTTATCTCAGTCGCTAATTTATTGCATTTAGACGTAGAAACAAATGAGCAAAATTTATGCAATAGCATATTTAAAGCTTTGACGAACTTAGATGAATTCCAACTAACATTAAATAATTCGCAGGCATCCTTTTCTGAAGGCCAAAACGTAGTTTCAAAAACCCCGTTTCAAAAACGAATCCCGTTAGACAGGAATTTTTCATCGGAAGGGACAGACCAGCACTCCCCTTTTCAACAACATCCGGTCAGTAATGCACCCCTACCCAACGTTCAAGGTTATTCTTTCATGCCGGCACATCAAAACGTTGCATCTCTTTGTACACAAAATACTTTTCCTCCCTATTCAAACGATGCTTCCCTTACAGAGATGAATACCCAGTTTTGGACTTTATTGCGGGATATTTCGGCGACTAGTAGAAAATTTACCGGGGAAGATTTTTATTCTGTAAATAGTTTCTTTCGCGATGTTGAAGAAAATTTTGATTTATTTCCAGCTATCAGTTCTTCTCAAAAATTAATTTTCGCGAAACGTCTAGTATGTGGAACTGCTAAATCATTTCTTTTTTCACAAAGAAATTTAAATACATACGAGCCATTCAAGAAAGCTTTAATTGAAGAATTTTTGGATTCAGTTAGCTCCATAGAAATTCACCGCGAATAGAAAAAAGAAAAATGTATAAAACCGAGACTTTAATGCAATATTTTAATTCCATGCGTGAATTAGCAAATAGATGTGATTCAAAAATTGACGAAGCATCAATTATCCAGTAAATAATTAATGGAATTGATGGGCCTCGTTCAGATAAAATAATCCTCTATGGTGCAACCTCATTTTCCGAATTTAAGCAGAAATTACGTACCTATGAAACTGTCATTAAAAACATGGGAATACATAACTCTAATTCACCGAATTTTCGTCATTCATATGAAAGCCGAGGACGCGATTTTAAACAACAAAACTTCCAAAGAAAACCCACAAAATTTAACGCTTCCGACGCAGCTAGAAATCCCCAACGTTGTTTTAATTGTAATGATATAGGTCTTCTATCAAAATCTTGTCCTAATCATTCACGTGGCCCCAGATGCCGCTCATGTAATCTTTATGGTCACAAATCATTTGAATGCCGATGAGCTAATTTAAATAACACTTCTACACCACCTTCTGGTGTAAATGCTGTGCATGAATTGCCTTCTCCTATTAATATGTGTAAAGACGTAACAATTTTTGGGCGTAAACTTAACGGGTTAGTAGACACAGGCAGCAATTTAACACTATTAAGAAATTCTACTTACATAAATATAGATGCACCACCACTGAAACAAACCAACACATTATTAACAGGTTTTGGTTTTTCGCGAATTAATGTGATAGGAACTTTTGATTCTGAAATTACTATCGATGATCAAATGTTTCCTGTTACTATTTCTGTTGTGCCAAATTCTTGTACAAATTATGACCTTATAATCGGTTATGACGTAATTAAACAAGCACATCTAAATATATCGCCTACAGGCGTAAGATTTGCACAAATTTTAAGGCCTTCTGATAATGCAAATGAAAATTTTATTATGACGATTTCTGACGGTTCACCCACATTTGATATCAGTCCAAATGTTTCTCATCATAATCGAGCTGAAGTCGAACAACTGCTATCGACATACACGTCTAAAAAAACAAAAACTGTAAACATTGAGCTTGATATCGCTCTCACCGACGACGAACTGATATTTCATATGCCCCGACGTTTGCCATCTTCTGAACGAGATATAGTGGACGCTCAAGTTGATGAATGGGTTAAAAATGGAATTGTTGAGCCATGTTCATCCCATTACGCTAGTCAAGTTGTGGTAGTAAAGAAAAAAGACGGGAAACCAAGAGTTTGCATTGATTATAGACGCTTAAATCGCAAACTTATTAAAGATAACTATCCTCTTCCTTGAATTGACGATATTTTAGATTGTCTCCAAAATGTTGAAATATTTACTACTCTAGATCTGAAAAATGGATTTTTCCATGGCGCTGTAAATAAAAGGAGCCGTAAATTTACTAGTTTTGTTACTCACAATGGTCAGTATCAATTTAGACGAATGCCTTTTGGACTGAGTACTTGTCCTTCCACCTTTATGCGGTACATAAATGCCATTTTCCGACATCTGATTTCGAAAAGTATTGTTCTCCCATACATGGATGATGTCGTTATTCCCGCTGCTAATGAGTCCCAAGCCCTTGAATATCTAAAAATTGTTCTAGAGGTAGCTTGGGATTACAGACTTGAAATAAATTTTAAATTTTTTTGTCAATTTTTACATAATACAATTGAGTTTCTTGGCCATATATATATATATTATAGAAAACGGTAGATTGTTTCCTTACCCTTCAAAAACTAAAGCTGTTATTAATTATCCTGATCTTAAAAACATTAAAGACGTTCGCCGATTTCTTGGTCTTACTGGCTATTTTAGAAAGTTTTTACCCTCATATTCGACCATAGCAAAACCTTTCAGTGACCTCCTTCGTAAAGACTCCCTTTTCCAATTTTATGCTGAACAACAGACAGCATTTCAAAAATTATAATACTTACTTTCCCAGCAACCCGTTTTAAGTATTTTTACCCAAAATTCTTCCACTGAGATTCACACTGACGCGTCAATCGATGGTTTGGGTGCAGTCCTACTCCAAAAATCCATAGATGACAACCAGTTTCACCCTGTATTCTACATGTCAAAAAGACATCAGACCATGAAAGAAAGTACACTAGTTTTGAACTAGAAGTCCTTGCAGTGGTCGAAGCACTTAAAAAGTTTCGCATCTATGTACTAGGAACATCATTCAAAATTATTACTGACTGTGACGCCCTCGTCAAAACACTAAGTAAAAAAAAGCTTAACCCCAGGATAGCCAGATGGGTACTTTATCTCCAAGAATTTAACTATACAATAGAACACCGTACAGGCTCAAAGATGGCTCATGTGGATGCTCTCAGTCGATCTCCACATTGTATGCTAATCCAAAATAGTGTCCATCTTCAATTTCTCAAAGCACAACAGGCTGATGACCAAATAACAGCGATAAAGACACTTCTAGAAACAACGCCGCATGATAACTATATCGTAAAAAACAAACTTTTCTACAAAACAGTCAATGGCACCGATTTACTAGTGGTACCTGACGAAATGCAGGCTAACATCATTAAAACTGCACATGAACGTGGACATTTTGCTGTTCTACGCACGCAAGATTTAGTTAGCAAAGACTTTTATATCCCACGACTTAAAGACAAAGTTGAAAAATGCATTCAAAACTGTGTTACATGCATTCTCACAAACCGGAAACGTGGTAAACAAGATGGCACGCTTAATCCGATAGGAAAAAAAAACGATTTACCACTCCATACATTTCATGTAGATCATTTGGGTCCCCTAGCGACAACTTCTAAGAACTATAAGCATGTTTTTGCAGTGATTGACGCATTCAGTAAATTTACATGGCTGTATCCCACTAGATCTACGGACGCTGCAGAAGTCATAAATCGATTAGAAAACCAAAGACATGTCTTCGGAAACCCCGCTAGGATTATCACTGAAAAAGGATCCGCATTTGAAGATTACTGTAAAAAGCAAAACATCCTTCATATCTCCATTACAACTGGTCTCCCAAGATCTAATGGCCAAATTGAAAAACAAAATCCCACAATCATTGCAGTGCTGTCAAAACTTTCTGTCAACGATCCTGAGAAATAGTACTCTCACGTACCCCACCTGCAAGAAATCCTGAACTCAACTTTTCAAAGAAGCATCAAGATGACTCCATTTGAGCTTCTTTTCGGCACCAAGATGAAGTCTTGCCAGGACATTGAGATTGTCGAACTTCTTAACGATGAGATTACAGCTCAATTCCAAGAACAACGTGATGCTCTCCGTCAAAATGCCAAAAAGCAAGTCTACAAAGTTCAAGATGAGAATCGCCGCACGTACAATCTCCGGCTCAGACAAGCTCATAAATATCATGACCTAGTAGCAATTAAACGCACTCAGTTTGGTCCAGGCTTGAAACTTAAGCAAAAATACCTCGGACCATACAAAGTTACAAAAGTCAAGCACAATGACACTTAAGACGTAGAAAAGTGTGATTTTGTCGACGGACCATCAAAAACGTCTACTCTTGTGCAGAATTCATGAAACTCTGGCCAAGCCAAACTAACTCTACTTGATTTCTCCATTAAAAACTGTTCACAATTTTTCTTCCTGTGAAAGAATTTCGTTATGGAGACAGACTTTTAACAACAACAGACTTTTTATCTATTTAATTATTTTTGATTCCATTTTTATTGAATGACTCTAACATTTTCTTATTTCATTTTAGTACAAATTTAAGTATTTAGCAGTAGGAGCATCTTGCTTTAATATGTTCCTGTTCCTTATTCCATTAAGAATTCGATTGTATTGAAAAATATATTTATAGCTGTTACACTCTCGCCCCTTAATATAAAAAGAACATAAATTATAATATCTAATTTCTATTTATATCTAAAATAGAAGTAGAAAGATTTTTTTCGCTCACTTAATATAATAATCAAGTGGATTTCCACCAAAGTAACTTTCAGTGGATCTCTACTCCATAAAATAAACATGCGTGCTAAATTTCAAGTCTAAATCTAACAGAGCAAAAACGGAATTTTTATCATCAATACCTCGTTGACAGCATTCTTAGCAGATTCCAATTCAACAAAAGAAGCATGCAAACCAAATTTTATTATTATAGTTTTAGCAGTTCAAAAACGGGCATTTTGTCTATCAATACGCCCCAATAATTCTCCCCGCTTCCCCTGGAGTTGATTTCCGTAAAATCCATTCTTAGTGGAACTCTATTCAACTAAAGAAAAAGGTGCTCAACAAATTTCAAGTAAATGAGTTAAATTCAAAAACAGGAATTTTTCTATAACACGCCTTAATCCCTCGCAACCCCACTACTTTGGGGGTCCGTTTTCGCAAAAATCTTTGTAAAAGGAACTTTATTCCATGAACGGAACATACCTTCTAATTTTCAAGCAGGTGGTTCTGTTAGTTGAAAAGCGGAAATATTTATCTATTACGCCCCTTATTCCCCCTTAGTGACCCTTGGGGATCAATTTTTCCCAAAACGATTTTGTAGCGGATCTCTACACAATGAAAGGAATTCGCTTATACTAAATTTTAAGATTGTACGTCTAATAGTTTAAAAATGGAAATAATTATCTATAACGCTCCTTAAGCCCCGCAAAGCTTCTTAGGAAACGTATTTCACAAAACACATCTTATAGCGGATCTCCACTTAATGAATGGAATCAGCTTACTAAATTTCGATATTTTACGTCTAATAGTTTAAAAAGGAGTTAATTGCCTATAACGCCACTTAATTCGCTACAACGCCACTTGGGAGTGGATTTTTACAAAACCCATTTTGCAGCGGATCTGTACCCTATGAAAGGAATCCGCTTATACCAAATTTCAAGACTGTACGTCTATTAGTTTTAAAATGGAAATAATTATGTATAACGCCCCTTAAGCCCCCGCAACGACACTTAGGAAACGATTTCCACAAAACCCATCTTATAGTGGATCTCTACTCAATGAATGGAATCAGCTCACTAAATTTCGAGATTTTACGTCTAATAGTTTAAAAAAGGAGTTAATAGCCTATAACGCCACTTAATTCGCTACAACGCCATTTGGGAGTGGACTTTTACAAACCCATTCTGTAGGGGATCTGTACTCTATGAAAGGAATCCGCTTACCAAATTTCAAGACTGTACGTCTAATAGTTTAAAAATGGAAATAATTATGTATAACGCCCTTTAAGCGCCCTCAACGCCCCTTGGAGGTCGATTTTTGTAAAACCCATTCTGTAGGGGATCTGTACTTTATGAAAGGGATCCGCTTATCAAGTTTCACGACTGTACACCTAATAGTTTAGTAATGGAAATAATTGTCTATAACGCCCCTTAACCCCCCGTAACGCCCCTTGGGGTTCGAATTTTGCAACATCCGTTCTTAGCTGACGTCTACTCCAGGAAGGGAACCTACCTGCCAAATTTTAAGTCTGTAGGTTTAATAGTTCCGGAGATATCGTGATTAGTCAGTGAGTCAGTCAGTCGGTGAGTGAGTGAGTAGCTTTTCTCCTTTATATATGTAGATAATTTTGCATCTTTAATACAGTAATTAATAAATAAAACAGTAAGAGTTAGATTAAATCGCTCATTAGTTCTCGGTTATTAATAGATATAAGTTCAATTTTTAATTTACTATAATTCTATAAATTAGAAAAATGTAAATAAATAAATACATAACATTGTCCTTAACATTATTAAAAAAATGTTTCCTTCCAATTTTATAATGAATCCTATTTATTCTAAATTTTATGAACGTGTTTACGGCATATAAAATTCTAACATTAACAAGCATTCAGCATATTCTATATGTAAAAAACACTACTACAACAGCTGGTATTTCACACAATCGTACTAGCAATTCAAAGAAAAAGATTTAAATAGTAGTACTAATTTTATAGTTTACGCATTTTTAATCATATTTAAAAACTGTTACAAATAAACATTAAAGCACACGATTTATAGTCTCAATCACACAAATCTAATATTATAATTAAATAATTATATTACCAAACGATTTATTAGAAATCATAAAGTTAATCCACAACAAACTATATTTTAAAAAGAATTTTTTACATAAAACACTTTGCTACTATAAAAATAGAATCATTGTAATGAAAAATTTCATTCATATATATGTCCTTTCATATTCTTGAGATATATTTAATAACTGTTTATAATAATTAAAATTAGTAAAATAAATTTTAATTTTTATCAATTGGAATGAATACTGCGTTTGCTTTCTCTAGATATGCTTCTAATTCAGATTTACAATTGCCCATTTTTCTATCGGATGTTTTTTGTTAGATAGATTAAAAACCATTTTTATGCAAACGGTTTGTACACAGGACATTTATTTAAGAATCTTAAGATGATTCGTATAGAAATAACTCGATTTTTTTCTCTTGGTAATATCTCTGAAAGATATTTTAATAAGGTATCTAACAGAGAAGAGAGATTACTTTTAATACGCATTTTCCTTACCTTTGTTCTTCGTTTGTATGAAACACGTTAAGAGTTTAAGCTTATTCAAAAAATAAAATAAAATATTGTTTATTTAAATGTTAGAAAATATATTTAAAGCAATAGGAATATTCAGTTGGTTGCACAAACGACAATAACAAATAAGATAAGTGCTTTTTGAAAAATTATTATTAGATAACTAGTACAAAAACAAATTTTTTTGGATGTCCTGATGAAGACTTATTCATTAAATAGTCAAAAATAATATCCAGTTTGATAAGATTTCTTTAAGAAATATTCTGATTAGAACAGAAATTATCCTCCAAACTAAATTGCTAATTAATATAATTTGAATTATGTGTCAGAAAATTCCAAGTGAGAACACTAGTCATGAATCAAAAGGGAAAAATCTTAATTAATAACTTAACTATTACTAATCTTTAAATATTTTACCCAGTAAAATGTTGAAATTATATTTATAATGTTAATAAATCATTAACTATATGAAATAATCAATTACCTTTGCACATCATTTTTAAATATACTAACGTAATTATTACAGAGAAGTGAGTCTTTTTTAAATTATTTGTATTCTTTTTCGTTCTACAATCATTAGATAAATTCACTTTTTTTATATGTTGAATATTGCGATGTAGCAGTAGCATGTTTGATAAAATTTGAGTTTAGCAGTTATGCTTGACTCGGCATTAAATACCATTAATGAAGAAATACAGATGCGTAGCATTAGGTAGTAACAGGTTTTGACTTCCATTCTTTGGCAGTTAGATGTAATACTGAAGCATTTTGATTGAGTTAAGCTTGTTTAAGATATCCGAATGCGTTTGGAGTACTTTTTTAAAAAATACCATTCTTAATCATTATAAATGTTTGTTTTAGGAATCCATACCGAGAAATATTAACATTTACCTAGCAATATTTAAAATTTTATCTTAATTTTGCAAAAATTACAATTATAATTGAAATTTTAGCAATATTTTTGAAAAACTTCAAAGCAATTAGAGCTTAGATTTAATGAATAGAACACATTTTGTGAAGTACTGTGTGAATTGTAAGCAGCCTGTATGATCAAACACGATTCTTTTTCTGCAAAAGAAGTTATTTTAAGAATGAGACTATTCGTATTGTGTCTAGAAAATAAAATAAATTTATGTACTATTTCCTTCACTTTATCCTTTTCCCAAACTAAATGCAGCACATAAACGAAACCTTTTATCAATTTCTTTATTACTATAAAGAGTTTTGAATGTATCATGGGAGGAATATTTTCTGCCCACGCCTTCAAAATACGAGGTACCCTACCAAAAAACAGTATTACCCTCTCATCACAATTAATAAGAAAAAAGAGAAGAATTAATTGAAAGTTTCATAAAATTTAAAAGATACTATTAAAATTATTAACAACAGCTCAGAGCCGTTCGGAAAGAAAGCTTCTCACTAGTAGCTGAGAACATACTACCAGTGAGAGAGCGAGAAATAATTCAATCGGCAAGTAAGGAGAACATTTAATGAGGCACCATCTCGGAGGGAGGTGGTAGAAATCTGTGCTCATCTCTAATTTGTCCTTAACGGAACGAAATCAGAAAGTAGACACGGAATTTGGAAGATAAAAAAAGATGAAATGGAAAATAAAAGCAATTAATGCCGTGGTGCTCATGGTATATGATGTTTAAATAAAGGGAAAGGACAAGCAATATTTTCTGATATACTCGTATATTACTTACAAAGGGAGGGCATGACTAAAAAATTCATTTGGGGTCGAGACTTGGTGTAATAGTAGTACTTCCTTAGGGTGTTCAACCCTTAATGTCATCCCGCTGAATGGTCAGTCAATTAGGAGAAAATAGCCTTCGAAATTCATGCTTAGCTTTAAACATTTAAATTATAATTTTCTCCAACGAGTCCGTAGCCTGGTAGGTAGATCGTCTGCTTACTATGCGTGAGGTTAGGGTTCAATTCATGCTATAACATTTTTTTCAGTTCTCATTTAAATACATATTAAAATTAAATAAATTTATTTATGAAAGGTTTATTAAACACTAAATGATATTTTATGTTATTATTTTGTATTTTGCAACGTAAAAAATTACTGTAATTATATAAATATTTATATTAAGTCTTATAAATATATTTTATATCAATAAATAATATTTATAATAAAATATGTAATAAATATTAAATGGTATTTTGCATAAAAATTAGTTACAAATAGTTTTAGAATATGAAATACAATATACTATATGTAAAACATTATACAAAATATAAAATAATTTATAAAATATATTGTAATATTATTAAATTAATTATTTTAAAATTAATATAGTAAAAAATGTTTTATATATTATAAATTTAATTATTTTTTAATTTTATAAAATATTGAATAAGTCATTTTAAAAAAATATTTAATTTTAATAAGTTTATTTGAATAATTTTTAAAAAGTTATTTAAATAATTGTAATAATAAATTAGTAATATTTTCAATAATAAATAATAATTTTAGTAATAAATAAATTATTTTAATCATAAATTGATAATTTTAATAATAAATTAATAATTGTTACAATAAATTAATAATAATCCATTTTAATTAATAATTAATCATTTAATTTTAATCAATGTTAATTCATTAATTAATATAAATTATTAAAAAATTTTAGCTAATTTTTATTCATGATTATTTTAAATGTTTTGAATTAATAATAATTTTAAATAATTTTAATAATAAATGTATTTAATTTTTTTACTTTTATAAAATACAAAAGAAGAACATAAAATATCATTTAATATCTAAAAAACTTTTAATAAATAAATTTATTTATTTAATTGAAAAAAATAATTAAATGAATTGAAAAAAAAAAGAGTTTTTCGCGAGAATTGGACCCTAACCTCGTGCATAGTAAGCAGACGATCTACCAACTAGGCTACAGTCTCATTGGAGGAATTTAAAACTTAATTATATGAAAGCTAAGCATGGATTTCGTAGGCTTTTTTCTCCAAATCGACGGGTCATTCGGCGGAAATACATTGAGGGGTGAACACCCTAAAGGAGTACAACTATTACACCAAGTTTCGACCCAAAATGAATTTTCTTAGTTCTACTCTTCCCTTGTTAATATATAACTATGCTAATTACGTTATACTAATAACGTATTTATCTGGGGTTTAATATAGAAGAAAATTTTGTAATATCTAATCGATTATACTCCCTAAACCATGGAACTGTCAAATAAAAGTCAATTCGAAAATATTTTGAAGCTTTTTCTGCTAGAATCTGTTAGCTATTTCTGTTAGAAAATGCCCATTCATTACGTTTTGTAATCGTGCCGAGTAGCAGAACCAGGATTTTATTTAGGTCATTTTAAAATGAAGACACAGAAAGAGAGGAAGAGTTTTTTTAAATGTCGCCTCTTACAATTGCTGTTCAACATAATGAACGGAGTTATCCCTTTATACATCCAAAATAAGGATAAATACAGGAGAAAATACGATGGGATATTATAATCACGTGTTCAAGTCACGAAAAATAACTATTATTTTAAAAACTAAAATAACAAAGTTTTAGGGAAACTTCTGGAGTGCTGCACGCGTTAGCTATTTAGTTCTTTCTTTTTCTATGAAAATGAATCAAAATAGTGTTTAATCTTTGTTACGCGAGAAATAAAATGAGACGTTTTGAAAAATGATATTTGAATTTAAGATACACAGAAAAAATATGCAAGGTTAGAGTTTAAACTAATTTTAAGCTATCAACAAATTAAATTGAATTGTTACATATATATAGCAGGGTGCTCAAAAAAGTTACTTTAACCTGAAAATGCTTGCAAACATAGTTAGCTGTAGATCCATAAGTAAGGCCATGATATGGTAAAGCTACTACACCGAACCACAGCAGCAACGAACCTAGTGGCGAAATTTCGAAGATAGGCATCGCAAATCGTAAACGAAAAGGAATAGAGCAAAATTTCCTATTATAAAGTTTTATAGCAACAATTAGTTCGTATGAAAAACTATTTGCTTCATAAAAATAAGATAAATTGTCGCCTTTGTACCTAAAAAAGGTTGAAGTTGATGTACTCCATTTTGTGTGAATGTTTGAAAGGAATATCAATAGGTATGAAGAAATAAGCATAATTTATCGCATATAATAAGCACTTACATCAACACAGTTTGAAGACATCTCTTTTACAAACGCAAAGAACCAAAAAGCCAACTGTTGCGCAATGATAACAAATTGTGATGAGTATATTCGAAGAGAGTTCACCATTGTTTATGATACGTACTTGTATTGGTGAAAGAAATTGTGTATGCACATTTCTCACCATGGAAGGAATCAAAGATCTGTAATGGAAGGTACCTGTAATATGATGACGTAGATACAGCAGACTTGTATATGTAGCTGCATGAAATGTTCGCACTGCAGCTATTTAGTATGCATGAGCTGTTGACGTACATTAACTTATAGTCACTGGGTGACAGTTGGCCATTCGGTTGTTTGCATGTGTGAGAGAGATGTCATCAAACTGTATTCTTGTAAGTACGTACTAAATGAGATAAATTATGTTCATTTTTTTCATACCTATAGTTTTTCTTTTAAAATATTTACGCAAAAAGGAGCACATTAACTTTGGGCATTTTTAGGTGTACAGGCAGTAATCTTATTCTTGTGAACCAAACATCATTTAGAACTAATTAAATGAGACTCTAAAACTTTATAACCAGACATTTTGCTCTATTCCTTTTCGTTTTCAATTTGCAATATGCCTATCTTCCAAATTTCATCGCTTGAGGCGCTGTTGTCATTAGGTCGTGCATTGATCACTTGAATATAGCTCTAGATCTCTCTCCGTTCCAGTATTTTCAGTTTAAAGGGACTTATTTATGTACTTGGTAAAACTATAATTCTCAATTGATACTCGGATTCACTTACATTACAATTATATTCATGCAGATTCTTCAGCCGCATTGCGTAATATGCCTTCCACATTAACAAAATTATCTATCAAAATTATTTCCCCCTTTTTTATGGGAAGATAACAAATACTTGTTCAATTCCAAAGGTTTTAAATACGTGCCTCACTATTTCAGATTTCATGAGCGAGGCAATCTGTTAGAATACATTTCAGTTAGCGATTAAAACGTGAATCGCAGAAAACCCATTTAATAAGCCGATTGACTCGTTACAGTTTCTGAAATGTGATTTAGAATTTTAACTATGTACTAATAAAAATTAGACCACTTTGTCAATGATTGAAGTGTGTTATTTATAAAATCTAAGTGCAGCTGTAGAGAATGGAGATTTATTTGCATAAAACGATAAATATTAAATATTAAACCTGATATTCAATATGAGAAGAAGCATTAAATATGCGTGAATTTAAAAATTCTTTCTTACAATAAGACAGTAAAATCTAGCATTTTAGAATCGACTTATTTATTTTTAAATGCAAAATAGTTATGTCTCTTCCATTACGTGTCTTATGCCTTTTTACTATTAAATTGATATTAATATAAGCAAACTTCGTAACATATTTTTGGTTATTCGATCTATTGTTGCAGATGATAGATTTTTTCTTACCTTTTTCCCCATACATCAAAATTCAATGTACAAGTTTTATTAATTCAAACTGTAAGAAAATATATAAAAAGTTTTAAAGAGTGAAATATTAAATAAAGACAAAGTTAAGTTGCTTCTATTGTTGGAAGTTAAGACTAAAGACACACTTTATAAGTACTACACTGTTGGACAATTGCTAAGGACGGATCACAAATTGCTATGTAGCATAACATTAAGCGAGACATGAGGCCTAGTAGGATAAAATATAGTTGCCACACTGTACAGACATTAGAATAAAGAATATTTATTGTTCTGGAAAGTACAAAAGCTGTGAAACATCTGAAAGAAAAAAATGTTCATTTGATCTGCGTACGGAGAAATGGAACAATGCATCTAAAAGTCAGCAGGCACCTTAAAGAAAGGTATCAGTACGGGATATGTCCACCGTGGAGTGTGATGCAACATTCCACATGTCGTACCATACTTTGCACAACATTATCCAGCAGCTGTTGAGGCAATTTTACCATTCCTCTGTGAGTGCACGGATGAGGGTGTTCTTGTTTGTCGGAGGATAGTTTCGACCAGCAACTTGCCTCCCCAAAGCATCCCACACATTTTCAATGGGGTTTAGATCTGGAGAACGTGCTGGCCATACGAGACGTTGAATACCCTCGCTGTCTAGACAATCCTGAACAGCGAGTGTTCGATGACATGTTGCGTTGTCGTCCATAAAAACAAATTTATCACCGACAGCACCACTGAAAAGACGAACATGAGGAAGTAGAACTTCATCAATGTATCGTTGGCCCGTCATAGTCCCATTCGCAACCACATGTAGGCGAGTGCGGCCATTGATCATGACGCCGGCCCTCACCATGATAATGCATGTCGGATATCGGTCCTTTTCCTGGATATTTTCTGGACGATAAGCAGTACCACTCTCGCGCCAGATCAGTTGGCGTCTACAATCCGATGACAGACTGAACCTACTCTCATCTGAGAATAGTACGCATGCCCAGTCTTGTTCAGTCCAATTGTGATGCTCACGACACCATTGCAAACGGGCAGTACGGTGCTGTCTGGTCAATGGGACACACACAACAGGTCTGCGTGCGTATAGTCCTCCTCCCTTCAAACGTCTGGCAACAGTTTTTCGGGAGATCTGCTTTCCTGCGGCAGCAAGAAACTGATTTGCCACCTGCTGAGCTGTGGTGCGCCTGTTCCTTTTTGCTGATAGGACGATATATCTGTCTTCAGCAGGCGTCGTACTTCTAACACGACCTCCCCCGTGCCGTCTACTACACATTCCAGTAAATTTAAATGACTTCCACAACCGTGAAACAACGCTGTGAGCGATGTCGAACTCCCTGGCAACATCTGTTATTTTTCGCCCTTCTTCGATCTTTCCAATAATTCGGCCACGCATAAAATCATCTATGTGATGTCGGGAAGACATGACAAAAATTTTAAGTTCGTCTATTAAATCTTTCCTGTAAGACTTTGACTTGAAACAACAACTGTCCACACGCGTCAAAACCTTTAAAGCTCTTATGAACGCTATCACGTGATGAACAGACGTGGAAAAAAAATTTGCATACTCATACTTCTTCTTACTAATATCCGGCACTTATTCTAATTTTCCACATTTTGCTGCCTTTCATTTTGTGGTTGCTATGGATGATAGTGTTATCTGTCCTTAGCAATTGTCCTGCAGTGTATAATGCTTATGCGGTAAAAATATATAACTAAAGTCTTTTCAATATTTTAATAGGTTTTGTCTTTTACAGTCCTTGGTTTTTCTCGAATTATAATATTTTTAAAGACATACCATAGGTAAAATTCTATCTGGAATTTCTCAATGCTTTATTATATGTGATGAGTAAGCATATTTACTAAACACAAAAGAAATTGCAAAAATAATATTCATATAATAATCATAATATCCTTATAATAAAATATTATCATAATATTCCTATAATAAAATACATGATATATATGTTGGGAATTCTGCAGAAATGGGGCTTCAATGTTTGAAATAGAAATGTAAAAGAATCGTAATCAATACTAAGCAAAGCAGATTAATTATTTCCTTTATTTTGATTGAAGTTGGAGAAGTACATCTTTTCACCCATCTTCATCTGTATATTTGAAGAAGTACTTTGATTAGTGTATAGATAAGTGTTCAATGGTGTGTGGCTGTTTATATGCTTGAAGGTGAACTCGCAAATATTTGTTTATATGGATGATCTTCCGTGTATTTGCTGAGCTTGTATATGTTTATGTATTTGCTGAGTGTGCGCATATGTTTGTGTTCGGATGTGCTCGCGTATGTTTGTGTATACAATTATTTGCAAGGCAGAGTTTCGGTCTGAATGGAGAGTAAGAATCTTAGTACTATATCAAATACTGTTGAGAAGAAAATTGAAAATTTGTCCGAATAAATTTCTTCTTCTACATTTAAAAAAGACTAAAGGATCAAACATTGAAAAATCTATTTAGGTATCTTTTTCATTACTAGTTCATTATTCAAAACTATAAAGTTGTATTATTAATGATTTTAAGCATTGTTGTACAATGGTATTTAAATAAAAAAACAAAATAATTAGTCCGGCATATGACACGCACCTGTACTTTCAAGCTACAATTTTTAATTTTTAGATACATTCATCATATAACGCGTGCCCTCTTTTTTTATGAAGATACATGTAATATACAATTGCGATGCTCTTATGTTTTGAAGTCCTTTAATCCAGGTATTATTCCAAAATTTGTTGAAAAATAGCACACTTCTTGAACTACAACCCCTTGCGTTCTTAAGGATTACAATTTTTTTTAAATAAACAGTATTTTGATAAATCTAGATTAATTTTGTCAATCCTCATTTTTGTTTATTTCTAAAGCTCTCACATTTATATACCCGGTGTATAACGCGCAACCGTAAATTTCGATTTTGCTTTTTTGTGTTAGAAGGGCGCGTTATACGCCGAATTTTACGGTAATCATAACGTTTCAAGGTAGACAGAGGTAAAAAGTAATACTCGAAAAAAATCCCCAGTTATACCCCAGAAAAATATTGTACTATAGCTGCCAATAAATCCAAAAACTGCACAACAATTTATCTAAATAATGATGACAGACCATAAGATGAAGGTATTTAAGGACTAAAGAATTACCCATCCTTCCTACCAAACTTAAGAATTTTAGAAAAGCAAATGTCTTAAATCAATATCCCTGAACAGATTATTATCAACAAATAAATTCTGCCACGATCAATTCAATCAACTTTCCCTTTGACTCCCTTGCATACATTAAGCATTCTAGGGGTTTTTCATTTTCTTAAATTTATAAGTACAGACTGTTTGTCCCAAACAAGATAATCATCTCGATATGTCACACGCAATTAGTTCCTCTCCTTTGCTGAGGCTGTTTGCATAAAAGCTCCACAATATAATCCTCTTAGACCTGCTTATTAAACCGAGCTTCTTATCAGAGCCCACGCATAATGAGAAGATCGGAAGTTTATGGCTTTGTTTGACACTTCCTGTTTCTGCACCGAACTATAATTGGCTTCTTAAGCGTCTCACAGAATAACCAATGAACAAAGAGAGCTAAATTTTTGAATCACATTTCCTGTGCAATCTTTAGCTTCGTCCATAACAGTGTAATGAAGATTGTAGTTCTGAAACCGCGTCACTTTATTTGAGTTTTAACTACAAAGAAATGTTCAAAGGATATTATTTTTTATTTTAAGAAAAACGCACTTATCTATTTATTAAGCGTCGTTGAAATTGGGGATTGTTTCATGAAATCAATTGTATGATTACGCCAAAAGTACGTAAATTTGAAACGCACTTGAATTTCTATTCTGTGTTGGAGTTAGTATTTACATAAAAACCAAAAGCTTTTTAATTTGTTTATGGGAAATTTATTTTCTTTATTTGTCAATTAATATTAAAAATTTAAGTATTTAGAATTTTTTCTTTGATTTTTTATTCTTGCTTAGAATTATTTAGGGTTGCATTTCGAAAAGAATTCGATTCGTTTCATATTGTAAAACAGAATTATCGTGAGGCATCGAACCATGGTTCAGAATTATCTGCATTATTAATCTAGCCATATTAACTGTTGTCCAGCGACGATAAATTAAGCTAAAATTCTTGAAAATTTTCTCAAGTACTTCTTACTATGTAGAATGAAGCAAAAACAAGTAATATATAAAAAAATATTAATTCAACTCCTATCTTGGTGGATCCATCTGTTGCAGCTAGTAGAAAAAAAAAAAAAAGTATCATAGCTAGTATCAAATTTCAAATAATGCGCATCTCACCAAGGAATTTATTCCTTCTATTCAGAGCCGTTTAATGGCTAAGCACTTTCATCCTAGTTTTAAACTTACCCAGTTTCTAACTTTGCATGGAAACTTCAAAGCCTATCTAAGTGCTTCAATTTGCCGCCTTCTGACCAGTGTTCTTGCTCCAGTGACACAATCCAGAATGACAAGCATCTGATTCTTGCTTGTACTAAATTCTCTTCGGAAAGACGTGCACTCATGAATTACCAACAAAAGAACAACGTAGCGTGGCCTACTCCTTTCTCTGCCTTTGTTCAAGGCAAATCATCGTATACATCGTTTTGTGCATACATTAATTGCATTTTTTCCTGTATTATTTAGATTCTAAATTTTGTGTGTTTGTTAACATTTTATGTACGTGAATATACATGTGTATATGTGTATGTGTGTGTGTATGTATATATATGTGTATATGTATATATATCTATACATATAAATAAAAATGAAGTGTCTGTTTGTAATTTGAAATTAACAGCATTTTACTCAATACAGTTAAAAGTATATACGGTACTTATATGAAAAAATCAATTTTAAAACTTTTTGTCTGTCTTTCTGTCAGTCTGTTTGTTCCGGCTAATCTCTGATCCGGCTGGACCACATTTGACAAAACTTTCACTGGCAGATAGCTAATGTTATAAGAAATAACTTAGGATACTTTTATTTTAGAAAAAAATTATAATTCCGAGAAAATAAAATTAAAACCAATGAAATAGTGAGCTATATCCGATTCAAATAGGGATTATTTATTTCAATAGGGACAATTTTTATTCATTAGGGATTGTTTTATTTTGCGAGCCTTCTGTCTCAACGATTCTAGCAGTTATATAAAACTTTTTGTTTGATAAGGTTACTGAGACTCGCGATATTTCCTGTTCATGTCCGATCCTAATGATTTTAACAGTCTTCGCTTACCTCTTGCTTGCTGCTTCGTTTCACCTTACCCAGTCCTCTCCCCGTCGACAGTGTCAAAGGTCACGAGTCCCTCTCCCTCCCCCACTGCTTGCAGATTCGTTTCACCCTACTGTTACTAAGACCTGTTTTGAACTGTTGCATTATTCCAATGATTTTATTCTCTCTCAAAAACACTGAGCAACATCAATTTTTCTATAACTTAAATCAGGACTTAATCATTAAACTTAATCATTTAAACTTAAATAAGGAAGTTTTTGAGTTTTACGTCATTTGATTTCTCACAAGGCTCCATTTAAATAGAGGTAAGCCAATTTAATACCTCTATTGTTTATTTCATTGCCAAACACTGCACAAAGCAGTCACAATAAATGTTTGTCTTTCAAGATGATTGTACAAGTTTGAGTGTGCGGTGGGGGTGGCGATCGCAGAGCCAACTGGTTGTTTTATTTAGTTAAGTACGTAGATAGTTGAATCTAAAATAAAAATTTTTAATTACGTTTTAGGTGAAAAAGTGCACTTACACCCTTAAATTAAGTAAGTTTATTCAGAACTGTAAATAACTTCATTTAACCTGCGCGATATCTATACATATAAATAAAAATGAAGTGTCTGTATGTAATTTGAAATTAACAGCCTTTTATTAAATGCATTTAAAAGTTTAAACGGTACTTATATGAAAAAATACATTTTTTTAAATTTTTTGTCTTTCTGTCTCTATTTGTTCCGGCTAATCTCTGAAACAACTGCACCAATTTTGATGGAACTTTTACTGGCAGATGTTATAAGGAGTAACTTAGGCTACTTTTATTTAAAAAAATAAATTAGGGTTCCGTGGAAATAAAATTAAAACCAATGAACAATATGCGATTCAAATAGTGATTATTTTTATTCAATATGGATCATTTTATTTCGCGAGCCTTCTGTTTCAACGATTTCTAGCAGTTATATTAAACCTTTTTGTTTGATTAGGTTGCTGCCACTCGCGACATTTCGTGTCCATGTCCTTTGATCCTAATGATTTAACAGTCATCACCCCATCGACAGTATCAAAGGTCATGAGTCCCTCTCACACTTTGCTCAGCAAAAAACAAAGAAAAAAAAGGAAAACAAAAAAGAAACATTGATTCACAAAGTAGAAGAATGACATTATACTTATAGCATAGTTATTTCTTTACGTGGAATATATTATTATTAAGTTTTCGTAAACTCTGCGAATTGAATAAACACTTTTTGTTAAATTCCACGTCGACTAAGTCACGGGTAACAGCTATTTAACATAAAATAAACGCATCAGAAAGTAATATTAACGTATTACACATCCAGATACAAATTATTTACATTATTTTAATGCGTTTATTACACAAAATTTGTAACAATGTGTTAATTTTGCTGAGCAGAAGGAAGGTGTTTTCAAAAATCGATCCATAAGAGAGTTACGGGGCGTTAATAAATAAAAAAAGCCTTTTTTATCAGCTATTATATCTACAGACTTAAAATTTAGCAAACATGGTTTTTTGTTCAGCTGATATACGCAAAAAGTTGG
Organism: Trichonephila clavipes; assembly: GCA_019973935.1. Taxonomy (NCBI): domain Eukaryota; kingdom Metazoa; phylum Arthropoda; class Arachnida; order Araneae; family Nephilidae; genus Trichonephila; species Trichonephila clavipes. The sequence continues at coordinate 21,449 of BMAU01020535.1, read as the reverse complement.
GTTTTTTTTGTTTAATTTACAATTCACGTAAAATTAACTCATTAAAAACTTCTTTATCCTTCAGTCTGTATTGGTTAAATTTTCAATTTCCCCGTGCGAAGAACGGGTATACCAGCTAGTATATATATATATATATATGTGTGTGTGTGTGTATGTATATATATGTATGTATGTATGGTTTATGTATTTGTATTTTGAAATTTTTTGTGATCATGTTTTCTTATCTTCCTCATTGTATAATTTTAATTATTGATTATCTCCGTTTGAATGTGAGCAATCTTGTATTTAATTCTGTATTTGTTGTATTTTTATCCCTTTCCCCCTTTTTGGTTCTCAATTGTGCCTATATCCTTTTACATGTAACTTCCATTGTTTTGAGTATTGACTTACGTTTGTAACCCTTGTGTTATACTTGTCGGCACTCAATGGGTCTAACTGGAGTATAAAAAATACAATAATTTAATTATAATTAATAACAATTAATTGAGAAAAAACTAATTATTTAAAAATTACAAATACAGCCACGTTGGCGACTTAGCGACAATTTTGACGCCTTGTGTCAAAACTTGTACATGTTCTTTTTCTCACGTTTTAAAGTATTCAGTTGAACTGAAATTTTATATACACGATTGCTTTGTATGACAATACGATACTTTAATGGTAATTAATAAAAATTAATTACCACTTAATGTTGTGATTTTGTCCTATGTATATACATATTTATATTAATAGTAACTATTTAATAAAATGTAGCTAAAATAAATTTTTTCTTTGATCTAAGTAGGAATTGACTTAATTTTTTTTTATATTACTTGTTACAAGTAAATTTCTGAGCAATTATTTTGAAGATAGATAATATCGGGCAGATTAACGTTAAGGCTTAAGTTTCATTCATACATAGACTAAGAATTTGTATCATAGTCAATTAAAGACCTATTTATAAATTTAATACCATCTATATAGAAAAATCAGATCAATGCCTTTTCATAACACTAACATATTTTCTGAAGGAATACAACACACTTAAGTAATTATTTAAATTAAGTCCGTGTTTTGTAATACCTTTTTTTATCGTTGCTGTAATCCTTATAAGCATACAGTGTGTCCCCGAATCTGGTGTCCAGCAGGCTTGAGGTGAAAGCGTGGTGTTCAGGAAAAATCAAGAAATTCAATTACTTGGTTTTGTGATCAGTCTTGAAGATGTGGAAAAGTGATACATGCTACAGCATCATTAGGCACTGTGACCACAAATATTTCACAATTTTACGGGGACGTGAATTCAATGACGTGATCCTACGCAGACGTGCTTTTAATCGCAGTCACATATTGGACAAAAAAACTTTGCTGGTTCAGTTAAAATTCAGTTAAATAGTTTATTTGAGACGGGGTTTAAAAAATTAACATCACCTAATTTTGTCTCACCACCCTCTAGGCAAGTTAATTTAAAATATGATCCATTCAGTTAAGGTTCCAAAATTGTACAACAATTGTAACTTACAAGTAAAAGTACTATTTCTTCCAATGCTTCTGCAAACCTTTAGTGCAGTTCAAATGCATTTTCCATTGGCTCAAAAGAAGATGTTAAAAAGAAAACACATCGAATATTTAATTAATTAAAACATCACAAAAATGCTTAATGATTTATTTTAAAATTTATTACTTAATTTGAATTACGCACTTATGATTGAATTTCGCAGCAAATTCATTTTACATATATATAAAAAAAGCAATATTTGTCACGGTCAGAGGAGAACAAATATTGCGGCATTTTGGAATCTTAACGAAAAGGATCATGTTTCGAATAACCTGCCAAGCAAGGTATGTTGTATTTTTTTCCTAAAGAGTTCAAAGTTAGCTGACAGCATTTTCTCCAACTACGTTAATTTTTAAAAGAAAAACTAGTCTTATCTTCACAATCACCTTCTATTGGTCATCATTATCTGGAAACATTTACACAATTGTGAAAAATTATTTTCAATTAGGAGGACATGAAATATCAAACAAAAAAAATTGTACGGGAATATTACCTTCTGTATTCGAGAACTTCACTTACTGCTATTAGAGAAATATCGAAGTGTTAGTGTCACAAAAATAATGCAAAACATTTTATGCAATTCATATGGGTGTATTCTGTTTAATTTTTGCAGTAACAAATGAAAGAGGCAACTAAGTTTCTGTTACTTAAAAAATAGACTGCACGTCCCTTTTTTTTCTTGTTTTTGCTAGTATAAGTAATCTTCGAATGCGACTAAAGTTTGCAAACATCTTATTTATATACTGTAAAATAAATGATCAAAATGTATGCAAATAATATATTAGTTGTATTTTATGCAACAAAAATGAGTTAACTATTTTTAAAAATTACATTTTATTGTATACAGGGTGTTTCAAAAAGTGCCCAGTCTCTGCACAGCCTGATTTCTCGTTGGGGAAACATAAAAAATACCCAAAGAATGGTACCTGAACGATCCAGTTTAGAAGAAAAACATTATATGACGTCAAAGCCGGAAAACACCGTATTGGACACATCAACAGCAGTATTCGCACATATTTATAAAGCTAGATGTTCAAAGTGTACACCGTGCATAACGGAAAGCTAGAGCACGTCGTGGAATGGTGAGTGCACACGTTAAAGCATCGCTGTATCCACTGAAGTACAAGCAGCACACAGACGAGTGTCTAAATCCGTTTGTGCAATCACTAAGTCAGTGCTTCTCAAAGTTTCAATATTCGCGACCCAATATTCAATCATCATTTTCATCACGCCCTCACCCCTCCGAACAATTACAATGTATTGAACTCAATAATACTATACTTTGATGCTAAAACTACGATACGACTTTAACCTTTTAAGTACCACCGGCGAAAATAAAAGTAAAAAAAAATAAAAGCGTTAATTGTTCATGACGTATATATACGTTTTTCTGAAGAGCGATATTTTCTGTGCACTGGTATCCATAACATTATTCCGAAGGTTTTGGAATGCATTAAAAGGGCTTTGACAGTGTTTCGAAGTGTTTACTTGATATTCGAGAGTGTTTACTTATTTAAGAATATTTGCTAATTTATTCCTTTTCTCCCTCACCCCATACACCAGAAACGCACGCTTACGTGGAAAACGATGGCATTGGGAATCGTATTGCGTAACTTTTGATCTACAGTTAAGCGATTAAATATAAATCGACAAACTATGAAGATGAGTGCTAATTGTTGTATATAATTTTATGTATGACGAGCTCATGGGATTACTGCTGATTATTAAAATTGTTCTTAACTTACTATTGTTAAATTAATTATGAAATACACTGAGCAGTGCTGATACATTTATAAGTGTATTATATCAGTGTAGACGTGCATCTTATGCTTTATTATGTCAGAATTTTTAAAAGAGTATTAATTTACTGATAATAAACAAAAAAATGTGTATTTAAGTATAAATTAATATTTAAAAAAATAATCTTTTGTTTTTGACTTATGCTCGAGGACCCTTCGTAGAGTAATCACGCTGCCCCAAGGCGAGTGCACCCCACAGTTTGAGAAACGCTGGTGTAAAATGACACAAATGGGAAAGGGACTCGCATTGGAGGAATTGAATAAAATATATTTAATTTAAAGTAACAATATATTAAGAAGCTATTTATAGAAAATAAAAATAAAGTACCTGCATGCACAAAAACACGACTCCTGAGTGAGCCTGCCCAAATCCAAATGTTTCTCCCATATAATTTCAAATTTGACATCTTGAAAACTTGTCTTTAACGCTCACTCCTAGCTCATTTGAGTTAATTTCACAGGATTTGTCACAGGACGTATGTATAAAATTTGTGTCTCACTATATATACGTCTTTCCGAAGTACGGTCTTTTCTGTGCACTGATAATCATAAAAATGTTCCAAAGGCTTTGGAATGCAATAAAAGGACCTTGACAATATTTGCGAAGGATTTACTTATTTCAGACTATTTGCTTTTTTATTCTTTCCTCCACCCCAAACAAATCGGCGTAACTTTTAATCGGCATTTAAGAATTTAATTCTAAACCGTACAAATTACCGAGATAAGTGATAATTTTTGCATGCAATCTTATACATGAGAATCCCATGGGGTCACTGATAATTAATTAATAAGTTCTTAACTTAGTATTGCTGATTTAATTATAAAATACATTGTGTATTACTGACACAATTATAAGTGTATTATATCAGTGTAAATGTGTGTTTTATTTTTTATTGCGTCAGTCGTATATTATTCGTTTATTTTCCATAAATTAATAATATTTTTAAGTAATCTTTTGTTTTTGACTTTACAAATATGCTCACCCCCTTGTAGAGTGGTCACAACCCCCAAGGGGGTGCGCCCCACAGTTTGAGAAACGCTGGACTACGTCTTAATACAGCAAATGCTTGAGATGGCCCCACAAGAAAAAAATCTTAAAGTGTAAGATCTGGTGATCGTGAAGGCCATCGAAAAGGTTTTCCACATGTTCTCTACAGCTGTTGGGATATGCTGCACACAGACAATAACATACAGAAGCACTGAAATACGTCGAAGCCGATCACGAATCATCATACCTCCTACTTTTCTCTTAAACTATGGATTGTACAATACAGTTTTTTGGGCATTTTTTGTATACTCTCAACGAGATATCTGACCGTGCAGAGTTTGGGAGCTATTCAATGGTAACCCTGCATCAGAAATTTATCAATATTTTTATAAATTCATGTTATATTGATTTATATTAGAAACTGTCTTGAAATTCATATTGCTCATTTAAGAAATTCTGATGAACCGAAATTTAAATATTCCATGTCCATCACGCATGTGAAAAATATATAAGCTGTTTGGTACTGAATACCTGAATCTCACGGGAAAACTAATGGGAATACTTAAGAAAAACGTAACTTTGACTCTAATGTGTGACATAAATTGTACAAACTTTGACTTAATCTCACGTGGCATTTTTTTTTAACGTTTAAGGAATCCATCAGTTTTTTATTGATGCAAGATCGTGATTCTTATAACAGTCACTCAACGAAATGTCATTTTCCTTCGAAAGCCGTATCGCTTCCATTTACACTTCTGTGATTTCCTCGCTTTAGAAAAAGACGTGGCTATTTTATTTTATGTATAACTCAGAAGAGCATAAAAAGATCATTTGAATTTTTGATACTGAAAATAGAAAACTTTTCAACAATTTAATTTTTTTGCTTAGTTTGATATTTATAAAACTTTTGCAATATAAACCTACTAAAAATGTACATATGAAGACGATTTAAGCACTGATTAAATAGAGAATATATGATTTATTTCGTTTATTTCTAACTGCATTAAACTACAAATTAAATCACCAGTCGAAAACATTACGGTGAAAAACAAAATTTTAAAAAAAAAAACATTATTTATAATAGGAATAAATCTTATTGCTTAATTATGTTTTTTGTAAAAATCGTTTGAAAAATGAATGTGTGTAGTTATTTCTTACTTATAATCTTTTTGAATTATCTCTTAAAATATTTACAAATAATAATACAAGTATAAATCAACAAGAGAATATAGTTTGTGTTTAATGAACATATATATATTTAAATATTTTACATTTAAATATTTTTTTCTCTTTGTTCGTTATCTCTTTATTTGTTTTGACCTAAATACTCTTATATAAAAGCTATTTAGTATACTCGTAAACCTAATACTCTTTTTTTTTAACAAAAAAAGTATATTTATTACTCGCATTCGGATATTTTTGTTATTTCAATGAGACAAACACGTACGAAAAATGAAAAACAAAATATGTTTTAATTGAATTTCTGTTCCAATTTGATATAGTACTTGGTAAAATACATCTGTAATTACATGAAAACCCACACAAATGTCTAACAACAAGGAGAGGGCACGACTAAGGAAATTCATTTGTTGTCGAGACTTGGTGTAATAGTAGTACTCCTTTAGGGTGTTCAACCCTCAATGTAATTCCGCCGGATGGCTAGTCAATTCGGAGAAAAAAAAGCCTTCGAAATTCATGCTTAGCTTTTATACAATTAAATTTCAATTTCCCCCAACGATTTCGTAGCTTCGTTGATATATCGTCTGCATACTATGCCCAATGTCTGGGTTCGATTCATTCGAAGAGGAGCTATTTTTAAAACGTAATTTCTAAAAAATCATTTATACTTTTTTCCCCACAAAAAATTGAGACTGAAATGAGATCTACTATGGAAGGTGAAACTTTTAACAGTTTGATGTTGCTATGTGCTGAAAATATTAAAATAATGTCATTAATGATTTTGCAATGATCAAACTTCGAAGAAATCTTTTGTTGTATAAGTGCAATTGCAATAACTCTTCGAAGAAAAAGGATATCTAAAAGATTGTAAAGCGATTAGTAATAAAGGAAGATGATAATCAACAAGTTAAAAGCAGTTTATACTACACTGTATACTCTGTATTGTAATTGCAAACGATATTATTAGTTTACTGTATTAATTTACAAAAAAAAACGGGTGGGTGTTCCGTAGTGCTGTAAGGTAAGAAATGAACAAGAGTGTTCAAACCATACCACTATTCATTCCTTACGGCTGTTCCTTTCCGTTCATACGGGACACTTTGGGACCATAGGGGATGGTTAATTGAAATACTCTAAAAAAAGAAACAAAGAAAGTGTAAGAGTAAGAGAGTTAAAGTAAAATTCCTCTCGAACTAAAACTGGCAAGGTGAAAGCTGAAGGTGGGGTGGGGGTTGCTCTGGAAATACTGGTGGGGGTGTAACAATTAAATGTGCCTAGGGCACCGGGGATGTTAAAAACGACCCTGCTGATACATAAAGGGATTCAAGGGCGATCGAAAGTGTAAGAATCGCTACTCTAACTGAAAATAGATTACGAATTGAACGATCACTTACAACACTGATCGCTACAAAAAAAAAATATTTACTGCCAGTGTAATTTTAATTTAAATAAATACCCCTAAGTTCAATCACAACGTAATCCGAAATACAACAGACAAAGATTTCAATACTTACACACGGTGCATGGAAAAGTCCATTAAAGCTGAAAAGACTTGCGAACGAAGAAAGCTACAGCTATGCAAGTGAGGCCACGGTACAGTAAGGCGACTACCCTTGACCTAATACAAACGACAGTATAGACCCTAGTGGCGGAATTTTGAAAATAAGCATTACAAATCGAAAACCAACAGAGATAGAGTAATATTTCCAATGAGAAACTTTACGATTCAATTAATTCGCACAAAACGACATTTGGTTCTCACAAATAAACATACTGTATTTATTCGAATCCAAGTGACCATCGATTGTAAGTCGCATCCCAAATTCTCATCAGCTATAAATGAAATTTTTAAAAAAAATACTGTAAAAGGGTTTATCGATATCGAATTTTACGAAATTAGGGGGGATGCAAAATGAGAACTATTAAGATGTGAACAATTAATTTATTTTTCTAGAATTTAAGTATTGTAAATACATGCACGAACCTGTTACTGCTCAAACCACCATTACCATGCTCAATTTTCTCTATCTAACGGATTTTTCCGCTTTCAATTCAAAGCTGCACCCGATTTTCAGTAGCATTAATATTGGAATAAAAGGGCGGCGTATATTGGAATAAATACGGTACATATACCGTAATATATATAATCTTTATAAGTTAATGAGCAAATTGATATGAGATTTTTCTGCATCTATTCATGAATGATTGGAATGACGAGGATAGCAAGAAACTACTTATTATATCTGTTACAAAAAATTTATTTTCATGCTTCAAAGAGTAATGGCATATTTTTTACAAATAAAATGACGCAGAGCGAAAATACCATTACTTAAATGAGAAATTAAAACAGCTATACAACAAAGTAAAACCTTTCTAAGTATTTTAATATAATTCTCAGTTCATAGATATAAAATTTTTCCCATGAGGGATTAATTTCTAATCTTTTTCTTTTAAAGTAATTGTAATAGTGGAAAAGAATTTAATTAACTTAAAATATTTTTTCAAATAAAAAAAGTTTAACTCCCTTTTAATAATTTTAAAATAAATATTTAATAATAAAGCTCCCCTTTAATTTAACTAGAAAAAATGCTTTATTGGCAGCTTTTAATATTTTTATTTCTCCTCCAGATCATTAATAATAAAATATCTTTTTATTTTTTACCGTCTCATACATATAGTTTAATTTTTACGAAAATAAAATCATCCAACTATGAAATTGAATTTGAACATCTTATTTTTATAAAACTTAACCATGAGTGTAATGATAAACTTTATTACATACTTTAAAATGATTGAATTACACAGACAAGAGTAGTTTATTTCATATAATTTTAATTTTAAACAAGTAATATATATTAAAAAATTAAGTCAATTCTCCTACTTAGATCAACAAAGAAAAATTTTATTTTAGCTACTTTTTATTAAATAGTTACAATTAATATAAATATGTATATACATAGGACAGGATCACAACATTAAGTGGTAATTAATTTTTATTAATTATCATTAAAGTATCTTAAGGTCATCCATAAAAATCGTATACATAAATTTCAGTTCAACTGAATACTTTAACACGTGAGAAAAAAACCTTTTCAAGTTTTGCGCAAGTCGCCAAAAATTATGCCAACGTGGTTGTATTTGTAATTCTTTAAATAATTAGTTTTAATCAAATAATTTTTATTAATTATTATTATAATTAATGTATTGTATATAAAATTTCAGCTCAATTGGGCACTTTAAAATGTATTTTATTAACGATTGAAAATTCCCCCCATCAAGATAAATAAATATATAAATAAATAAATGTATAGAGATTGTGAGCTAATAGTAGGAAGTGAGAAAATTGAGACCATATATGGTAAAGAATTACTCATCAATGTCGTATTTTCAAGCAACGTAAGGGCTGTTGAGCATACACCACGGCCGAGGTAAACCAGTTGTTATGGTCACGGACTCGATACCAGTATATCATAATTTTTAGCCCTATTGCCACAAGGGACCCACCATGTAGAGGGCCTGATGCCCGTTAAATCTGTTGAGGTTCAAAGTTCTTCCACTGGAGTGGTATGAAAGTTTGGATAGGGAGTGACAACTCAGGTGGCTTCATCGTCACTAGAGTCCTCGCTACTAAAATTATGCGGTCCATCGCCAAAAGCCATCGTGGTTGCTATATAGAGCAACCTTAATAAAATCTCAAATTCTCAATTTGTGATAAACCGTGTGATTTTGAACCTCGTTCAAATGACGAGGATGACACCCCTATCTCGGATACCCTTTCTCTAAACTACAGTGATAAGCCAACTTCAAGGCTTTGGGCCTCAACACATTTAACATGCATTGAACTGTCTGTATGGTGTGTCTTTTGTGGCACCATGATTTAAACCCGTGGCTTGAGAAAAATAACGAAATTCATGAGTCGGCGTGACCTCGGCTATCGTGGCCAAAAAAGACGATGATGGATAACAAATAATTAAAACACAAACATTATAATTTCTATTATAAAAATATTATATATATATAGTTCTTGAAATAGATTATATATATCATTTATAGATTTTCCTTGTTCCTTAAGGGTCTCAGGGATGTTAAATTTCTCTAGAGGTCTGAAAATATAAACAATCTTCAAACAGGTGTAATTTCTTTAAATTTATGTTAAATAATTCGAATCTTTTACACATTATTTATAAAGGAATGGGGCTTCAAAAAAGTATAAAATGTTTAAAATGTAATCCTAATTTTAAAAATTATAAGCATATGAAAGTAAGAAACTTTTCTATAATAAATATTTATTAAGTTTTACGTTGCGATTGCTATTTTTTAAAAGAGTAGGTTTAATTAATAGCTATAAGTGGATTTATAAAGACAAATGTATTCTTAATACTTTGTAGCTACTTTTATATAAATAGAATAATAACTTACATATTTTAATAAATAAAAAAATACATTTTTAAAAAATTACAATATTTTACAAATATTTCGAAATACAAAAAATATATTATACTAAAATTAGGTAGGGTTTAAAGAGTATGATGCATTGTATAATTCTATAAAGTTTTATACATCAGAGGCTAATATTTTAGAAAATAGCGTGCGCAAAGCAAAAAATACTTAATATTTATTATAGAATTTTCATATGCTTATAACTTTCAGAATTATAATTATATTTTAAACATTTTATACTTTTCTGAAGCCCCATTCTATTATATATAATATGTAAAAGATTCGAATAATTTATTTAAATTTAAAAGAATTATACCCGTTTGAAAATCGTTTATATTTTCAGACCTCTAGAGAAATTTAACACCCCTGAGACTCCAATGAAATACTTAACTGAAGTTGTTCACAGAAGTTATGACGATTTTTCTTTTTTTAAATTACCGTAAAATCCGGCGTATAACGCGCGCGAACTTTTAAACCAAAAAATGGAATCGAAATTGAAAGGTGCGCGTTATACGCCGGGTACAAAAATGTTAACTTTAAAAATTAAAAAAAAAACAGATGAGTATAAAAAATTAGACTTCTACATGTATCAAAATATTGTTCATTTATCAGAAATGACATTCTTTATGACTTAAAGGGTTGTAGTTCTAGAAGTATGCTATTTCTTTGAAACCTTGGGATAATATACCTCAAATAAATGACTCCAAAATAAAACAGCACTGCACACTTACATTTCAGGTTTCTTCATAAGAAAGGGGGTGCACGTTATACGGCGAATATATCTTAAAATTAAAAAATGCTTCCTAAAAGTATAGATACGCGTTATACGCCGAATTTTATAGTAATTTATGTCTGCAATTTCTTCAGAAGTTATATTTATAAAAAAAAAGGAATAGTTTATACTTTTTTCTGTTACATACGGTAAATTGACTTAAAAAATATTTGTGTCATATACTTGCTAAGGTTATTTTTTTATCTAGTCAAAGAGATATGATTTTACAGTTGACCCCTTTGAGACATACTATCGGATTCATGCAGTGTTCTTGTAACAGCTCTGACATTCTCTTATGTATCGTTTTTATCTCATAGAATAATTAGAAAATGGCTACAATCTTATTTGATGGGCAATGATATAACGTCTTTCTTTTATCATAGCGAGCGAATCCACCATGTGACGGCGAGAATACTATCGCGAGACCTTCAGAGCAACTAACCTGGGTTAGTGATAAATCCTGTGAAATTAACTCAAATGAGCTAGGAGTGAGCGTTGCCGACAAGTTTTCAAGACCTGAAATTTGAAATTATATGGGAGAAACATTTGGATTTTTTGGCCGGCTCGCTTAGGAGTCGAGTTTTTGTTCGTGCAGGTACTTTCTTTTCATTTTCTGTAAATAGCTTCTTAACGCAGTGTTTCTCAAACTGTGGGGCGCGCCCCCCTGGGGGGCGCGATAACCTTACGAGGGGGGCGCGAGCATATAGAAAATAAAAGATTTAAAAATATTTAATTTACTGGAATGAAGTAAAACAAAATGCTTTCAGACATAATAAAAAATGCACTTTTACTCTGATATAATTTATAGGCGCACGCGCGATATTAAGTCATCAAAAATAAAAACTTCTTCAATACCTAATTAGCTATCTTTGATCCTATAACCAAACAAAAAAACTTTTATTTGATTTTCTGTAATCCAATGATGACAGATTTTTTTATTACGCTTCCTTTTTAATCCTAACATACTACTCATTCAGAGAAAAAACAGATCCCGTACCGAAAAAATTTAGGAACATAAAAAATTCATCACTGTCATTATTTTTGAAATATTGCACATTATAGCTGTAATCTGTTTGACCTTCTAAGTTATTGGTACAGTTACTTATGACCCCTCTCTTATGTGTTTGTTTCTCATTTAGGGAAGTTGTAAGTAATGTATTTCTCTGTTGCGCTTTTTTCCATGAAAAGAGTTTTATGATATTTGGAAAACCACGGAGATTATTTAAGAGTAATCTAAAATATATAAAGCACAACGAAAAACGTTTTACAAAATTTTTTTATTAGTAACATATATATTATCATAATGAATACACTTTTTACCCGGAAGTGGTCACGCGGGACACATAGATTACGAAATCGTTAATTCTGGCAAAACTGTTTATTTGTTACCAAAAATAATTGAAAAGTCCTTGAAAGTAGGTAAGTATATTTTCTCACAGTTAAATTATTCACTGGAATTACGATTTTTATTGTGTACTATAAAAATAATTATAAAAAAAGGATTGTGGGGTGACTCAAAAACCCCGCTTGACCATTAGTATCGAGTGCGCGCTTGCTCCAGGGTTAAAAAATGTTGAAGTCTTTTCGCTTTAAATATTAAAAATAATACAATTATTCTTCATCTGAATTTTATATTATTGTTCATTATTCAACATCAATTCTAAATGATAATTCTGTAAGGCTTAAAATTATAGTTCGCTTTAAACTAATTATACTTTGAGCAATCATTTAAAAAAATCATTTTACATTTTTGTAAACATTGTCGCGCACTTGGCTTTACGCTCCTTACAAAATTCAGCGATTATTTCAATAATGTTTTATTTTCTTATAAATGAACTCGTGCAAGCGGGTACTTCAGCCGGTATACTTTTAATGTAAGTGCTCCATAGTAGTTTATAACTAATTCATTATTAGTAAATATTAATGACTTCCATGGGCTTGTCTTGGAAAGCAAAGTTTTTATAAGGAATGCTTATGATTAGAAATTGACCCTCTGAGTTATTTTTCTATATTTAGCAGATATCTATATTTTGTCTTCTAAGCAGCCACCGCATTTTGCAATATGTTCAATTTAAAAATTAGAGAAAGGAAAAATAACACACATAATAATTATCCTATTATATTATTTATTTATTACTTAAAAGTAGTATACAAAATTTAATACTTATGTTACTAATTTGTATGGTTTATAATTAAGATCGCCTATTGTAGCTTTAGCATCAAAGTTCATTATTATTGCATTCAGTACATTATTAATGTATAAGGGGGGGCGCGATAAAAATTGAGATCGAAAAGGGGGGGCGCCAGTATTGAAAGTTTGAGAAGCACTGTCTTAACGTATTGTTACTTTTAATTAGATCTATTTTATTCAATTCCTCCAATGTGAGTCCCTTCCCCATTTGTGTCATTTTACACCAGCGTTTCTCAAACTGTGGGGTGCCCCCTTGGGGCAGCGTGATTACTCTACGAAGGATCCTCGAGCATAAGTCGAAAACAAAAAAGATTATTTTTTTAAAAAAAAATATTAACTTATACTGAAAGTAAATAAACATTTTGTTTGTTTATTATCAGTAAATTAATATTCTTTAAAAAATTCTGACATAATAAAGGATAATATACACGTCTACACTGATATAATACACTTATAAATGTATCAGCACTGCACAATGTGTTTCATAATTAATTTAACAATAGTAAGTTTTAAGAACAAGCTCAATAATCAGCAGTAATCCCCTGCGCTCGTCATACAAAAAATTACATACAAAAATTCGCACTCATCTTCATAGTTTGTTGATTTAAAATTAACCCCTTAACTATAGATTAAAGGTATGCAATGCGATTCCCAATGCCATCGTTTTCCACGTAAGCATGCGTTTGTGATGTATGGGGAATAAAGAAGGAAATTATCTGAGATAAGTAAACACTCTCGAATCAAGTAAACACTTCGAATCACTGTCAAAGCCCTTTTAATGCATTCCAAAACCTTCGGAATAATGTTATGGATACCAGTGCACAGAAAAGATTGCACTTCAGAAAGACGTATATATACGTCATGAGCCCTGAATGCTTCCTCTGAGCGAGACGTTTATATATGCCGATGGCACTTGAGAGGTTAAAGTAGTAATGTAGCCGTAACATAAAAATTGTAAGGGTGCCCCCCTCGGATGCCCTTCTCCTTGATTATCAGTGTGAGCTAGAAGTGTAGGAATAAGGGAAGAACTAGAAGCTGTCATGATCTTAATTTGACTTTATTAAGATCTTAAAACTTAAACTTCTAACAGATTAGATAATAATAATATATGTGAGAGAATCTACGGTGGCTAAACACACAATATGTATAATACCGAAATAACGTAACCCGGACCACTATCAATAATTAACTCGCCTAAACTCAACTTCAATACTTTCACCTATCCTAATATTAAATAGTTACTCCTACCTTAATGTCGATCGCTCAATCCAATCTTACTCAAAGTTGCGGATTTACTGGAGTGCAATGGTATGCACCTTGACCTAATGGCTCTCTGTCATGAATAACTTCTGTTAGCTGTCACTTAATCTTTCCAAAACTTCTTCATACTTGAATCACTGATTATCCTAACATTCCTCAAATTGCCACCAAACTTAATCTAACTTCTGATATTTAAAAGCTTCCTAATTTGCCTCTTCCCTTCACGTTTCACTTCTTGGGTTTGGTTGAAGAAGAGTTTCCATTAATTCTAGCCCCTAAGAACCCAAAGGACATGTTAATGAAAGGACGCGTGAGCCCGTCACAAAGTATTGTACTATTTAATTCAATACATTGTTATTGTTCGGAGGGGCTAGGACATGATGAAAATTATGATTGGATATTGGGTCGCAAATATTTAAAGTTTGAGTAACACTGTTTTTCACACATTACTCCTTTACATTATTCCTTTGAAATATTAAATATATTTAAATATGAATCAAATTATAAGTTAAAATAATTCGTCCTGATTGATAGATTAAATAAAAGCGAAAAATTACATTTACTTGAATAAATGTATTGTATCTATTTTAATAAAATATATTGTTTCAATGATATTAACTGTTTCTTGAATCGCTAAAGGCTTTACTTTTATAGGAGAAAAGTGAACACACACACACACGTTCGCTCATTCACCACAAGATATATGGAACTATTAATTTATTAGAATGACCCATTTGAGTTTTGACAGGCATGCTTTTTTTGTTAAGTAAGGATACGTCTCTCAATAATTAAAGAAAGTACGTAACAGATTAAAAAACTATTTTGAACTATTAGAGCTACGCATTTGTAATTCGGCAGCATGTTTATTTCGTTCAGTAGAAAAAAAATCTACTCAGAGAGGTTACGAGGATATAAAAGAAAAATATATTTCCGTTTTTGAAGTTTACATTCTATCATTGTTAAATGGAGAGGATTCAGTAACTCAAAAAATCAGTAACTCAAAAACAATATATATTCATTCAACATTCTGAAATACCCTGCGAAAAGGGAGGTTATCAATTAGTATATATATCTATATAAAATATATATATATACGTATATAATATATATATATATATATATATATATATATATACGTATATAATATATATATGTATATAAATAAATATAAATATATATATATATATATATATGTATATAAATATATATATATATATATATATATATATATATATATATATATATATATATATATATATATATTTTTAAATATATAAAATCAATCACAATTATCAATTGAAAAATTGAAATATATGAATCTTATAATACTAAATCCCATTTCAAAATATGAATGGCGAATATAAAAGATAAAATTCCATCGTTTTCAAACAAAATTAAAAAAATTATAAAATAAAATAAAAATTTATAAAATATACAATTGCAATCTCGGACTTAGGACCGATAAGTGGGGTTAAACTAGTTTGATGGCGCCAACCTTCCCCCTATTGCAACTTGGTAAGTTAATTGGAAAATATCCAAATTTCAAAAACTTTTTAAAAATTAAAGATTAAAAAGTTAAAATTAAACCATTATACTTGAAAAGTTAAACTATTCGCCATCGCATTCTGAAAGATATTACAACATTAAAATATTAAAATTTAAAAACAATTTAGTGCATAATATAAGTGAACCATCAAACGCCCAAGATGATGCACCCATCTTTAAAATAGTTGTATAGGTAGAAAAAATAGTTGTATATATGTATAAAAAATATTTGTGATCCGAAAGTTCAAATTAAAAAATATTTGAAATCCGAAAGTTCAAATTAAAAAATATCTAAAATTAAAAAGTTCAAACTGAAAAATCCGAAAGTTCAAACTAAAAAATCCGAAAGTTCAAACTAAAAAAATCCGAAAGTTCAAATTAAAATTTCTAAAAACCGAATGTTCAAATTAAAATTTCTAAAAACCGAATGTTCAAATTAAAATTTCTAAAAACCGAATGTTCAAATTAAAAACACAGTACATTCACAAATGATAAGCGTAAAAATCATTAAAAACTCACCAGAGAGTATCCTAACAAGAATACAATCCATATCTTATGTCACGACTTTTCATATTTAATATATCAATTACCACATCCATGTTTTGCTCATAACATCTACCAATGCCATGTCATTCCAAACGATTCATGATCTAACACCAAAGTTTGACCACTTGGCATTAGAAGCAAACTAGACCGCATGTAAAAAACTTGCTTGTGATTGGTGATAAGCATTCTATTGGTCATAAATGTGTGATTGGATATAAATGTTTAATTGGTCATAAATAATTTTAAAGTGTAGTCGTGTAATTATTGGTCTAAGTGTGTATTAAAATGTATCCTGTGTGTGGAATGCCCAAATACTTATATATATATATATATATATATATATATATATATGTGTGTGTGTGTGTGTAGAGTATTGGCCGAGATAGTGGTATTTGTCAAGTGGTTTCAAGAAAACTTCTTCAGTGGACATTCATCTTTTTATTCTCACACACATCACGTAGGTGGACAATTCACAACTGTATTTAACGTATATTTGATAAGAACCCGAAAACAGACACATATAACAGAAGCGACATCTTGACGGACACAACACAAAGACAAAATAGCAAACGGCGACGATTACATGATGAAGGCAAGCAGACAAAAAGAGAGCGTGTTGACGCCTGCGTAATGATGACTGCGAGTATGACGTATGCGTGAAGATGCCTGCGTGCGCACCTGCCAACCGGACTATATATGGTCGGAGAAGCTGAAAGATTGCAGTATTGCTGACGTGGGTAATAACTTGTTTACATCGAAACCCACAATAACTTAAGTTACTTTTTTGGTTTTATTAAAATTTTAGTCGGAAAGACTTGGTCCGTCATATTATTTAAACTCGTGACACTCACGAACATTTTTTGGGCCGTCGAGCCGGAGTCACGAACTAAAGCGCGATGGATATTTTAAAACTATATATAAACAAAGCTAAAACTTCCTTAAAAGGAAGTATTACTAGAATTGCGACCTTCATGGACAACGTGTCCGAACATGTTGACATAACTGAGCTGGAGGTCAAACTCAAGAAAATTGACCAACTCCAGAGGAAAATTGAAGAATTGAAGGAGCTACTTTTTGGATTAGAAACCGCAAAACCAACAGAAGAAGCGGAATTCGAAGAAGATTTATACAAATGTGAAACACGTCTGGATGATTTGGAGGTAAGAGTTAAAAAATTGATTAACTCAATTAATGTATCATTGTCTGTGACTGCAGTTGAAAAAAAAACAAATACGAAAACGGAACTTTTGCTCAAACAAAAAATTCCACCTATAATACTTCCCACCTTTTCGGGAAAATATGAACAATTTAGTAACTTTAAATCCCAATTTGACGATTTAATTGCAACAAGCGAACAACTGACTCAGTCACAGAAATTGTATTATTTGAATTCTTGTCTATCAAATGAAGTTAAAGAATTTGCCTCCACTTTCGATACATTTTCTTCATTGTATGAAGCACTCGAATCCTGATATGATAACAAAAGATTGATTGTCGATATTCATGTGCAACAAATATTAAATTTTAAGAAGATAGAACGTGAGAATCCGAAAGAAATTCGTGAAATGATTGATTGCATTAAAAAAAACTTACGGGCTCTAAAATTACTAAACTATGAGCAAAATAATTTATTTAATGTATTTTTATTAAATATTATGCTAAAGAAATTGGATAATGAATCACGAAAAAATTTCGAACTGAGTTTAAAAGCAAAAGATGTTCCCACATTTGATGAATTTATTGCATTTTTAGAATAACGCGAAACCATTCTTTTATCCGTAGATAAAAATTGTATTGTCGAAACAAAAACGATATTAAGAAAATCTAACTTATCCTTTAAGACAAAAACCAACCTTTTAATGAATCAATCTGTTGAAAACAAGAGTTGCATAGTTTGTAAGGATAAAACTTTACATCCGATATTTCGATGCAAAAAAGTTTCTAGAATTGAACCCCGAAAAACGATTAGATTTAGTCCGTCTGCATAAGTTATGTGAACTGTGTTTGCGAAAAACCACAAAAGGATGCAATGTACTTCGACGTATGTGTGCCCATGTGGCAAAAAACATTCTCGCTCCCTCTGTACTGCGGCAATACATGACCGAAAAAAATGGGTTATTCCCTCTGCCGAACTTCCAGTACTAACTAACACGGAGGACCGGGAATCGAATGTGGTGGATTCTTCCACACAGAACACAGTTTTGAGTAGCACTGCTTCTCAACATAGAAAGAACGTGTTAATATCGACTGGTAGCGTTTTCTTACGAAATAATGAAGGCCGAGAACTAAAATGTCCCGTCATTTTTGACTCAGCGTCTAACATTAATATTATATCCAGAAAAATGTGATTTTCTTGGTATTGCAATAGAAAAGATAAATTCCTCAGTTTCAGGACTCAATTCATTAAAACAAAACTTAAAGGGAAAAACACTAATACTTTTTAATTTCTAATAAAAGTGGTACTTTTAGAGAAAACGTAGAATTTTTTGTGACTGAAAAAATTACCGGGTTGACACCAAGTGTTACGTTAGATGTTTCGGAAATAAAAATTCCTGAATTTTTAGAATTATCAGATCCTATTTTTACGAAGCTAAGGAAATTCACGCTTTACTGAATGCGGATATTTTCTTTAGAATAATTAAAGATAACGTATATAAAGTAAATAAAGAATTGTTGTTTAGGGAAACTGAATTTGGATGGATTGCTGGAGGACGACTCCAGGGAACCAATACTAATAACTTCTCATGTTACTTTCTTAAAGATAATGATTCGGTTGATACATTAAAGCTGTTTTTGAGCTCGAATCCCTTGGCATAAAAGATGACCCTTGCTATCGGAAAGATGACCAAGCTATGAATATTTTTAAGGAAACTGTACAATATAATAATAATCGGTATGTGGTTGAATTACCTTTTCGTAAACATTGGAACGAATTGTCGAATAACATTTCTGTGGCAAAGCAACGTTTCCAGAGTTTATGGGGAAGGTTACGAAGAGATAAAACCCTTTACACTCAATACAAAGAAACGATTCAAGATTATTTGAATCAAGGAATCATAGAAAAGGTCAATGATACTGAAATTAATGTACACAAACCAATGTATTACTTACCACACCAAGCGATAAAAAAGGAGGGTCGTGTTACTACTTCTACTCGTATTGTTTTTGATGCAGCTTCACACCAAGCTAACGAACTATCACTGAACGATTGCTTGTGGCCTGGACCTAATTTGAATCCTAATCTTTTAGATGTTTTAATTAATTTCAGGCTAAATCGAGTTGCAATATCATCGGATATTCGTCAGGCTTTTCTTCAAATTTGCTTGGCGGATAAACATAAAGATTTTGTACGGTTTTTATGGACAGATAGTAATCCACGTATTGGGGAAAATCTCACTTTGCAAGTTTATAGATTTAACAGGGTGATATTTGGAGTTAATTCTAGTCCATTTCTACTAGCAGCAACAATCAAATATCACATTGAGAAATATAACGAAATTCATCCCATAACTGTACAACATTTAGATTCTTTCATGTATATGGATGATTGGATTACGGGACAGGATACTCGAGAAAAAGCTCTTTTCATGTCTCGCCACGCTAAGAATATTATGAAAGAAACAGGGATGGAGATGCGAAAATGGATCAGCAATGATACCGTTTTAATGGCTCAGTGGGCGGCTGATGGTTTCGACACACATCCTATGGATGCACCCATCAGGTTAGGAACAAACAAAACAAAATTGTTAGGCATGGCTTGGCAAACTCTAGATGACTGTCTGACGTTGGGTACTAAAGGTTTGCTGGAATTCGTTTCGATAAACAAAAATACTAAAAGATTTATGTTACAAACAATAGGGAAGATATTTGATCCCCTGGGATTGCTCTCACCCTTTACTATAAGAATAAAATGTCTCATACAAGAACTTTGGATAAAAAAAATAACTTGGGATGAAATTTTACCCCCAAAGTTAAATGAAAAGTGGTTAATTTGGTGTAAAGAACTGCCCCTATTAGATAATCTTAGAATTCCAAGGTTAGTTCTTGATTCAACGAATGATGAGGTAAGTGACCTCATTGAAACTCACATATTCTGCGATGCCTCTAAACTCGCTTATAGTGCAGCAGCTTACGTGAAAGTAAGAAAACAAAATGAAATGCTCGTAAATCTCATCACTTCAAAAACGAGGGCGGCACCCCTGAAAGCAGTTACTTTGCCTCGACTTGAACTCCTGGGAGCTTTAGTAGCAGCTCGATTGAGTTCAAGGGTTCAAGAAATCGTCCGCAAGAAAAAGGAGTGCAAAGTGTTCCACTGGACAGACTTCAAAATAGTACTATTCTGGATTAAAGGCTCTTCTAAAAGATGGAAACAATTCGTGTCTAACAGAGTGCAGGAGATCTCCGAGCTAACTGATCCTGATTCTTGGTTTCATTGCTCAGGACAAGACAATCCCTCAGATTTCTTGTCTAGGGGACTTAGTGTTGATACACTTATTTCCAACAACAAATGGTGGACTGGTCCAGCCTTCCTAAGAACTGACGAACACCCCAAAACTGTCTCTGAGTGCCCGGAACTGAATGAAGTAGATTATTTGCCTGAACTAAAATCGAAGGACTCTAAAGAACATACTGTATTGACTTTAAACTTTAATCAAACATTTTTTGATCATTTACTTTCTCGTAGTAATAAGTTTCTAACTATCGTTCGAGTGTTAAGTTTTCTTTACAGGTTTCTATTTAACATTAGAAATCCAACTAACAAGAAAACGGGACCTCTTACTTCAGATGAGATGAAAGAAGCAGAAATTTATTTAATGAAACAAGTACAGCTTAGCTCATTCTATAAGGAAATTAGAGCTATGCAAAATGGTGATGACATTTGTAATAAAAGTAAGATTTTAAATTTATCCCCATTTTTAGATGATAAGGGAATCATTAGAGTAGGTGGAAGACTGAAACACACTCTCGACTTCCTTATTCGAGTAAACATCCTATATTGCTTCCTGCGAAAAGTAAACTAACTATATAATTATTGTTAAATACTACCATGAGAAATATTTTCATCTTGGGCCCCAACATTTACTTTATCAGGTTAGACTTAAATATTGGCCAATTCACGGGCGAAATATTTGCAGAAAAGTTGTGCATAACTGTGTAATTTGCTTTAAATTTAATCCTAAAATTTGTTCTCAAAA
>BMAU01020532.1:0-17791 GCA_019973935.1 Trichonephila clavipes | reverse complement strand
GTGTGTGTAATAATTCCCAGTAATTTAATCTGTAATAGTAATAATTCCCTCTAGCATCCTTTTCATTAACTCTTTTAATAAGATTTAGAAAAACTTCAATTCTTTGGTTCAAAACTTACATCCTAATCTTAATCGTAATGAACTAGT
The DNA here is from genome assembly GCA_019973935.1 of Trichonephila clavipes. Taxonomy (NCBI): domain Eukaryota; kingdom Metazoa; phylum Arthropoda; class Arachnida; order Araneae; family Nephilidae; genus Trichonephila; species Trichonephila clavipes. The sequence continues at coordinate 17,644 of BMAU01020532.1, read as the reverse complement.
ATCAGATATGCTTTTCCGCCCATTTTTAACCAATCAGATTTCTTATTACAAAATTGTCACGCGGTCTTCACCGCCGGGTATAGATACCGATGTCTCTGGAAATCGCGCGCTTTGCTCTTTTCACTCTGTAATCATGTAGGCAGCCGGCTGCAGTGCGCTGTGTGTTTGCTCTCTTTGTATTCGTCATGTGAAATGTCGCTGCTGCTGTCTTCTGTTTTCGTGTGTTTACCCAAATAGTTGTGAAATATAAAGGTGATTGATTATCTACGTTATGTGTGTGTAAATAAACGAGATAAAAATAAATCCTGAAGATGTTTTTCCTGAGACTTGATATCCAAATACAACAACATCAGCCAACGCTATTACAAGAGTCGGCAGGATTAACCTGCTGTGGTGCGCGGAAAAGAAAAGATATGGGTCAAAATTATTACAACCAAAATGAAGAAAGGGGAAAAAAAGTCTGCGGATGTGTTCATTCATCGTGCGATGTGCAAAAGTGTTCGGAAGGGGAAAATTCCCTTTTTCTGCTTCGTCGAAAAGCTTTTAGTATGTGAAAGAAACAAAGGTCGATTTGTCGAATCGGGCGCTCTTCGCGCCAAGTGTTTTCTCACCAAATCGATAAATGTGCCAAATCTGGTAACCTTTCAGAATTTGTTTTCCAGTGAAGAGTCGTTTTTGGCGAAATTTTGGCACAGTAGATTTTTTTCATTTTAACAGTTTTAACAATATGGCGGCAAGTTAGCACATTCGTAATTCGTTTTTCTTTTTTATATTTTAACAGTTTAATTCTTTAAGTCTTTCTCGCGCATGGGCAGAAAGCCTTTATTACTTTAAAAACTAACGATAATTACTAATGCGCAAGCGCAGCTCTCTTTTTTTAACGACTTTAGGAACCTTTCTCAACGAGATTAGTTTCGCTTGCTCCTGAAATTCCGTTGGACCAGAAGTTTTCTTTCAATTCGTTTTTTCGTTGTGGAAACCTTTTAACAGGTAATATTACTCTTTTTCTCCGCATAAATTTTCAGATTGCCACGATGTGATTAGAGAGAATTTGAATGAATGCATGAAAAATTATGTTGCCTGTGCTTGGAAAGAAAGCTGTTTTAGAATGCCGCTAGAGAAAGAAGGTGTGATTGGATCATCGTATGTATGTCCGAAATGTGGAAAAAGTGTGGAATTGAGAGAAAGATCGGGTAAGAAAGTGAATGATGGTTTTTGAATGGTACTGCAAAATTCAGTCCAGTGTGAAAGAGGATACCTATCATGTGTTTATGGGTGTAAGAAAAGGGTTTTGGTTTGAATTGAGTAAAATGGATTTTTTTGTGCACCGTTTTGTTAGTGATGCAAAAATAAAAATGTTTTAGAAGGTGCTCTCAGAAATATGCAGTAGCACACTGGTATAATTTCAGTAGGCAACTCATCGTCATCATGAATGTCGGAAAAAGCAGCATCTTTTAAAGGTAAATGAAATTATTTCCATTTTTAAATACCTGATTTTTGCAGCGATTTTCAGTTTCAAAACTTTAAAATGCTCTTTTTTAATGATTTTCCTTCCGTCATCTTGAATTTCGCGCTCCGGCGTTGCGTGTTGTGGTAGGGTTGCAACTCCGAAACAGCACGCAAAAACGCGCCAAATTGGCGATTTGGTAAAATCCTAGGAGGACCCACTGGTGTTTTTGGCGCCAAAAATTTTTCGCCAAAAAGCGCCAAATTGAAGGTTTTCAAAAAGGCGTTAATGACGAAAAACTCTTGGGAAGCGTATGTGTCAGCGGGGGGGAGGGGGGGAAGGGTGATGAAATGGGCGTTTCGCAAAGATGAAATCGAATAAATACATTAAATTAATCATTATAAAAAATAAAAACGGAGAAAGCAATGAAATTCATTTTAAAAAAGCATTCTAAAACCAGTGTATAGAACATGATTTACATTTTTATAAAAGGACGAAAGGGGCGTTTCGCAAAGATAAAATCGAAGAAATACATGAAATCGATCATTTTAAAAAATTTTAAAATGCACTTACCTTACGCTTGCATTTCGCCATGTTCCGTTGGTGGATACACCCTTGCGATGGATGCAAGGAATTCATGAAAATTGTCATCCACCAACTTTTGACCGTTAGATCGTCATTCACCACGAACGCATTCATGCTCTTACCGAACCAATATCTCGTCAAACGCAAGATAATAGTTATAGCAAGTTTGCTTTCGCTAAACCAAGTGCCCTTTCTCACACTCCGAAGGACGTCGTGGGGATTATCTTTCGACTGGCTGTGGCAACGCCATTCGTAGCCGTCAACCGTTCTCTTTCGCTCTTGCAAACGCATTTCTTTTTTACACCTCGGACATTCATAACGAGAAGCAATTAAATTAGCTTTCATACACCATTCTAACGTCTCTTTCTTCTCCTGTGTGCCCAGGAGCACAAAGAAACCTGTCAGAGCCTCACTTTCAAGTAATTTCCTTTCACAAGCCATTCTTAACACAAACTGGTGGAACCTTCTCAAGCGAAGTCAAATGTCAAAAGACGTTTTTTCGGAAAAGGCGAAAAACGTTGCACTTTTTTTAGGGTTGCCATTTTTTCGGTGATTTGAAAATCCAAAATTTTTGGATGAAATGGAAGGGTTACCATATTGTAACCTTTATCGCTCAAAATTTGGCAACAAAAAAATTTGGCGACCAAAAGTGGGTCCTCCTAGGACTCAACCGGCGATTTTTCAAAATTTGGCGGAGAAGCGCCCTATTCGACAATTTTTCCGAAACAAAGAATCCTTATTATCAAATCATTTGCAAAGTGCGCGAGATTGTGAAAGAAGAAAAGTTTTTTATATCATCAATATGTGTTTGTTAAAATCTACAAAATGTGCGAGATGTGTTTTGTTTGAGTTGAAAGTGTGCCAGAAAAGTGCAAATTTTTCAACGCAGTGATAAGTCTTTATTCCGTAGTAGTAATTATTTGCTGTTTGATCTAAATACATTGTATATTTTCATTATGGTTTTTGAATGATTGATTTTAAAATGTTCAAGAAGGTTATTATTATTAATGTGCCTAATGCAGTGTTTCTCAAAGTGTGGGGCATGCCCCCTGGGGAGGCGCGATGACCCTACAAGGAAGACGCGAGCATATCGAAAATTTAAACATTTTTTAAAAAAAATAACCGGAAAGAGAAGTAAAACAAAATGATTTCTTCCATAAAAAAATACGCACAACAACACTAACATAATTTATGTTTATTATCTGGCTTTTTTCCGTCATCTAATAGCTATCTTTGATCCCAAAAACAAATTAAAGAAAAAAAAACATTTTGTTTTATTTGCTGTATTTCCTCAATGAGAGATTTTTTTATTACGTTTTAACATAAAATATTACTCGTTAAAAGAAAAAACGAAACCAGACCCTGAGAAAAATTCTAAGAAGATAAACAATTCATCATTGTAATTATTATTGAAATACTGTACATTAGTTGTAGAAAAGGAAAAGCAAGACATGATTCACTTTTCAGCCAGGCTGCATAGTACGTTTGCTAATCATTTGATTGACCTTCAATCTTATGGTATGGTTATTCAATATTAGTTCCGTCCCATCTTTTATGCGTTTGCTTTTCGCTTATGGAAATTGTAAATAATAGAGTTTTACGATATTTGGAAAAGAATTCATTGATTTAACATTTCTGTAATATTAGGGAAAAGTGTCTGATTTGCGTCCTATATTATGGTCTTGTACTTTTGAATCATTTTAGTTCAGTTTTATTGGATTTTTTCTCAAATCATCAAAGAATTGAATAGTACTTGAAAAAAGGTAAGTATACTTTCTATAAATTAAAATATTCACTAGAATTTCGATTTGTATCGTGTACAGTAAAAATAATTATAAACAAATGAGTGGGGTGACTGAGTCCCCCCGCACTACCATTAATGTTAATATCGAGTACGCACCTGCTCCCGGGTTAAAACATTTTGAAGTCTTCTCGCTTTAAATATTAAAAAGTAACACAATTATTCTTCATCAGAATTTTATATTCTTTTTCATTATTTAACAATAATTCTAAATGCTAATTCTGTGAGGTTTAAAATTACAGTTCTTTTAAACAGTTATTTAAAATCATAGCATTTATCTAAAAAAAAATCATTTTACATTTTTGTATACAATGTCGTGCACGCATCGTGGCTTGCCTTGTCACGAGTTCGAGTCCAGTACCACTAAAGACCCGCCGTGTAGGGCAGCGATGCGCGTTAAATCTGTCGAGAGCTGAAACGTCCTCCCGTTGGTGAGGTGTGGTAGTTAGGAGAGAGGGGTGCCAGCTCAGGTGTCGTCCACGTCACTTGACCATGGTTCAAAATTACGTGGTCCGTCGCCAAAAGCCCTCGTGTAGCTGAACAATGCGACGTTAATATTCAATCAATCAATCAATCTTATTACTAAATTAAGAACAAGTTTAATAATTATTAGGGACTTCCACGGGCTTGTCTTCTAGAGGAAAGTTTTTCAAACGAAGGTTTAATATCAGAAATTGACACTTGAAGAGTTATTTTTCTATATTTAGCTGAGATCTATATTTTGTCTTCAAAGCATCCACCGCAGAAAATCCGGTTTAACAAAGGTAGGATGTTGAAAATGGTAATAGTATGCGAAGTGCTTTTGTTTTCAGTACAGATAATTTCTCATCCACCTCTACTTAAAACTCAAAAAGCGATTTATTACAAAATTGCCTTTTAATTTTTCACTGGATGTGAAATCTATGAAGATTTCTTCTTCGGAAGCTGAGAGCCCTTCTGGATTATCTTGAAATAGATCCCTAATCCACTCGTAACTTGCTACCAAGCTGTCCTCATCCAGAAAATACTTTTTAAAATTCTTTGCCAACATAGCTAAATGATTTTACATGTTTTAAAAGCTTTCACATGTTGTTCTACAGATTTGTAAGTTTTAACACATATCGAGCTGGGCTTTTTTTCCCATCATTTACTTCAGTAGTGGTAAATCCAAAATTTAAATATTTTTGAGAATATCGCCTTGATTTAATTTTCGGAACCATGCTCGTCTGTGTACTTGTTGATTCTTTATTATCATCGAATGTTTGCTTACGACTTAAAAACGTATGTATGAGATTGTTTTAATCTACTGCCGTAAATACTTAATTACCGTGAATTACAATTAACGTGTAAATTTTAAAAAATGTACATTCAGGCTAGATTCGGTAGCTATAGGAGAATCCAGTCGACCAAAACTGACTGGAATCGTACGAGGAAAAGCTTTTTTACATGTTTTGCGCAGACGTCCGATAGGTTGCCCAGACTCACGCAAACGTATCCTATAATGCCAGATGTGATGGATATGATAGAGAACAACATTGACTAGACTATTTTTCTAATGACATTTGTACTTTGAGAAATGAATGCTGAAGGAAATAAAGCTTTAATTAAATATATCATTTTGCGATCTGTTCCAATTTAAAAATTAGAGAAAGAAAAATAACATAATAATAAGTAAGTAATATATATTTTAAGTAATTTTCTTAAAATATATATATTACTTAAAAGTTACATATACAAAATTTAATATACTTATCGTATTAATTTGTACGGTTTATAATTAAAATCGTGTTGTAACTTTAGCGTCTCTCTCTCAAAGTGCATTTTTATTGCAGTAAATACATTATTGTTGTACAGGGGGGACAAAAATTATGATGGAAAATTGGGTCGCCAGTATTGAAAGTTTGAGAAACACTGCCTTAAAGGATTTCCGCATCAAGGATTGTCAACAGGTCGGGCTCGGAAATGACACCACGGCAAGTGTTTAGGGATTTATGAGGAAATATGGATACTGGTGAATTAAGAAAAGTTTTCGCGAGAAGAGAAAACTTTGTTTCTAGAGCAGATAGACTTTCGATAACAAGATCCCCGGAACGTAAACGCTTCACAGATTTCGGTTCACCTCCTATTGCAATCAGCTTTTTTGAATGGCAAATGGCGATTTCTGGGACATGGCATTGTTAGGTAATGACAAAAGTAAAAATCGTACATGCGTAGCAGTTTCATCTATGTTAGTTTTGGGAAATACGAGGCCTTTACCCAGGCACAGCAGCATTGGATCCATAAGCGGGCAACACAACTTCTTCCTGGCGTGCCTCCACCCACCACGGAGTCCAACAAGGAAGGCAGTGTGCTGGTCATCTGGCAAATACCAGGCACGGCGCTTACCTGGAGTACACCCAGAATATAGTAATACAGCATCAGGGCGAAAATCCAACGGGTAAACCCGACACCCCTTATCTGCAGCCCTAACCCTACAGTAGTGTCTCTTCGGGGACACCAAAGAGAGGTACCACCAGCCGATTGACAGAAGCGGGCTCACTCCTGCCTCCCGTCTACAGCAAAACGTGAGCCAAAGGTATTCCCAGGACACCATTTTCATCCCTACGGGACACCGCACACGGCAAACATGCGGGTCGGAAAACCAACGTTGTAAATCGAACACAAATAAAGCAACATAATCAAAATATTGAAAGAAATATAAGAAAAGGAAACCGAACTAACGCAATAAAAAATGTAAACCATAATATGTTAGTAATGAAATAACAGTTTTTTCATTAGAAAAAACAAAATTTGAACAAAGTTGATTTTTTAATATAGGTCTGTGGTCTGGACAGGAAAGGAAGAAAAGGAAAAGTGGGATGACAAGAATGAGGGTCGGCAATAGAGAAAGATCACTAGGGCCCCCGGATTCGTGAAACCCGTATTTACCAAAGATAGTAAACCCCTTGGGAAAAGGAAAAGATCACTAGGGCACCTCGGGATTGTGAAGCCCGTACTCACCTAAAGAAGGTAAGCCCCTGAGGGAATAAAAGAATTTAAAAAAACTAGTGAAAAATGGAATTGTAGAAAAGGTTTAAGCATTTCATGTAAATAAAATTTCGCTCCTGCTTTTTTCGGAAACGCGTTGGAGTTAACGCGCGTATATATCCTTTAGGATAATTTATAGGATTTTCTTTAAGTGCGAATTTAACCGTAGGATCTGGCTCAAGTTCCTCCTCCTCCGCGTCATAAATTATCATGTCTTCCTCTTCTGTTGCATATTCTGTAGGTGCTGATTTTCTAGGTCTTTGTGTGGAGTCATTTTTATTTCAATTCCTGGGTTCTGCACTTTGGGCGCTTTATTCTATTTCTTGATTTTCGTTTTACACACTGTGGGATTTCAGGTGCATTAGAATGTTCACTATTGGATGTGGTAGGGACAGATTCTGGTAAGGGTTGAATTTCAGTTGAAAGTGTTGTGTGTGTGCAGCAAATTTATTAGAAGTTGAAACAGAACGGGTTTCACTTTCTAAAGATGAAACAGAAGTATTCAGGTTATTGCCAGGGGAAGTAGTTGTAGTAGTAATAGGACTGTGTATTTTTAACAAAGACTCACTTTGTATTGTTGGGGTTATTGCAGATGGGGAAGGAAGTAGATTTTCTTGAGTAGATGAACATGACGTGGAGACGGTAGACACTGAAGATGAGGTACTATACATCGGATTTTCAGAAAATAGGGGTTACGTTTGTTACATTTGGATCTTTTTGGGTAATTGTGGATATAGATGACGACTTAATAGCCTGAGAATATGTTTGGGTTAACTGAGGAACTATTAATTTGCGTGCTTCAAAATAAGATATGTTTTTATTGGTTTTAATTTCTTGGATCTGCTTTTCTAATTTCAATTTTTGGCATAATTTTGAATCTGATGGATGAGACTGCGTACAATTAACACATTTCGGCTCTAGAGTACAATCCGTAGAAGAATGCCCAACGGATGCACATCTAGAGCATGATAATTGTCCGCGGCAGGAGGTTTGGGAGTGACCAAACCTCTGGCCCTTAAAACATCGCAGAGGATTTAGTATCTATGGACGTATTTTACAGTTGAGGTAGCCGGCTTTTATTGCTGTGGGTAAATTTGGGCTATTGAAAGTTAAAATTAAGTGTTTTGTTGGAATAAGTGTTGAGTCTTTTTTTATAGTGATTCTTCTGACCTGAATAACACACTGATTGGAGAATCCTTCAAGGATTTCCGCTTCAGAGGTGGTCAACAGGTCAGGTTCAGAAATGACACCGCGGCCTGAGTTGAGAATTTAAGGTGGGCTTATTGTTACAGATGAATTCAGAAACGTTTTTGCAAGAAGGAAGGACTTGGTTTGTAAAGCAGAGAGTGTTTCAATCAGTAAATCACCGGATCTTAACCTTTTAACAGATTTAGGTTCACCACCTATTCCTATGAGGGTTTTTTGAATAGCAAAAGGCGATTTAGAAGACATTTCATTGTTTGGAAGAGAAAGCAATAAGAATCTGGTATTCGCAGAAATCTGATCAATGTGAAGGTTGGATAAAACTAGGCCTTTACCCGGGCACAGCAGCATTGGATCCATATGTACGCGTAATAATCTGCATTCCGGCGCGCCTCCACCCACCACGGAGTCCAACAAGGAAGGCAGTGTGCCAGTCATCTGGCAAATACCAGGCACGGCACTTACCTGGAGTACACCCAGAATATAGTACTACAGCATCAGGGCGAGGATCCAACGGGTAAACTTGACACCCCTTATCTGTAGCACTAACCCTACAGCAATGTCTCTTCGGGGACGCCGAAGAGAGGTACCACCAGCCGATTGACAGGAGCGGGCTCACTCCTTCCTCTCGTCTACAGCGAAGCGTGGGCCAAAGGTATTCCCAGGACACTATTTTCCTCCTTACGGGACGCCACACACGGCAAACATGCGGGGCGGAAAACCAACGGTTTTAGTCGAACACAAATAAAGCAAAAAAAATCAAAATATTTAAAGAAATATAAGAAAAACAAACTAAATTAACGCAATACAAAATATAAACCAAAATATGTTAATAAAAAATAGCAAGTTTTTTCTGTAGAAAAAACTAAATTTTAAGAATGTTTATTTTGTAAAATGGGTATGGGGTTTGGACGGGAAAAGAAGAAATGAGATGACAAGAAGAGGGTCGAAAATTGAGAATGATCACTAGGGTACCCCGGGTTCGTGAAGCCCGTGTTTACCAAAGATGGTAAACCCCTTTGGAAAAGGTGAGTGAGTGAGTGACTGTAAAATTTAATGGCGCACGGGTCAACTATGGCCAATCTACGCCAAACACTTGTTAAAAGAAAAGGTTATATATTTTTAAGAAAATACATATATATATATAAAAGTAAATGTACACATGTATATGCATGCATGCATACATACATAAAATATATTAAAAATACAAAGAAACACACAAATCAAATCAAATGTAAAAATCCAATTTTTAAAAGGAAGGCAAATAGATTTTGGTGGGGAGATTCCTTCATCAAGTCATATAAGGTTAAAACAGATGTATGAAAGAAGGTGATGCGATGATGGTTAAAAACGGGACAATCTATTAAAATGTGATAAACAGAATATGGGACTTTACAGGAGAGACATTCTAGGGCATTTTCACCCAACAGAAGGTGCCTATGCGTAAAACGAGTATGACCAATGCGAAGTCGAGTCAAGCGGACATCATGTCTTTGCACTTGTAGTGCTGCCCAATGAGAAATGGAAGGATGAATGTTATGCAGTTTGTTGAGGATCTGTTGATCCCAAGTCTTTTGCCATACACGATGGATATAGTTCTGTGTAGAAGTCTTTAAATCTCGGTAATAGACAGGCCGCTGCATGTGATCAGACATGGATCGTGCAGCGGTATTAGCCTGTCCATTACCAAGTATACCCACGTGTCCAGGTACCCAGGAAGAAATTATATCAAAACCCTTTCTTTCTAATTTTCGCAGAAGAATAAGTATTTCTATCACAGTGGGGTGTCTATGCTCTGTTAAAAAGTGTAAGGACTCTAGAGCACTCATCCTGTCAGTGTACGCACAAAAAGGACGGTGGTTGGAAATTAATATATGTTGAAGTGCGACAAGGATGGCAGTCAATTCAGCACTAAATACAGACATGGAATTGTGTAAAGTAAAACTAAGAATGGTATTGTTAAAAACAATACCACACCCAACATGTCCTGCAGTCTCCGATCCGTCCCTGTAGACTGGTATGTATTTAGAATACTTACTGCGATATATATATGGAAAGAAAAGAGTGTCTGATAAATAACATCAGCAGTTCCTGCTTTGTCATAGCCTAAAAAGGGGTTAATATAGTTAAAAATTTGGAAGCCTCAGGGTGGAAAAGCAAGGATATTATTTTCCTGGATATTTATGTTATTTAAGTGGGCGTCATTTAGAACAGGTTTATTGAAATATTTTTTTAACTTAGCAACAATAGAAACTACAATTTCACACAACTCTTTCTTTACAGTAAATTATTTTAAATAAAAGGGATGCATTTCTCTGCTATGTTAAAAATCATACGGCCAATCATTTACAAATTACTAAAAATAGAACACTTCTAAATTTATATTAGTTTAAGTATACAAAGCATGTTTTAATTTTTTTAAGAAAAAGTGATAAGCATTTTTTACAAGATTTTCTGGCCGTAATTTTATATCCTTGCTAATTTTAAATAATTTAATTCGAGTTTATCCATAGAAATGTGTATCTAATTATAAAACTAAAATTTTATTTCTAAGAATGCCCCTAAAATTTTAAGACATTTTTACCTATATAATGGACATCATACTTAAATTCCTGTTTGATTTAATTATCGAGTTCCAACCCTCCTCCTCCCAAACTTTTTAGACAGTCATAAAAGCGCGATTCCTACTGATTAGTGTGTGGGGGATAAGGATGATAATCTTATTTTTTCTGCTTCTTAAATCTTCAAAACATGCATATACTATGAAAATAGTTTATTTATTCAACCATATAATAGTATTACTTCTATTTGTTATTCTTCCGTGTTCTTTTTCATAAATACTGAAGTGGGAAGAAAATTACTTTTGAGTCAAAGATAATATTCAGTCTCCTCTAGGGTAAATCAATTGATTTTCATTTAATGTTAAATACAGTAAATTGTGCCAATCCTAGTTCATAATGACGTATAAAAATTTAATCACGCAAAGTGAGTGAGAATATGATGAAGCATTGAATATCGCAAAATGGGTGATGATACAGATAATTTTTATCAAATTGCAACTGATGCATCGACCAAAAAGTAGAAATATCATCGTCGACAGAGAATTCAGGTAAGCCGAATTTTTATTGAAACTGAATTATACCTGAATAGAAGATTAAAATGTCAGAAGATCTCTCAAAATTTAAAAAAAAGCGTACTGCGGTACGTTCTTCGTTGACAAAATTGATAAATAAAATTGAAGGAAAGATCAACAATGAAAATAAACCTGTTGATCAATTTGAAGCTTTTATAGAGCAATTAAATGATAAAGAAAGTAACTTAAGTTTATTAAATACACTAATTGAAGATCGTTTGTTATTTGACACTATTACTGAAGATATGGAAGCTTCGGAAGAAATTAAAGAGAAGATTATATTTTGGAAAACGAAGTTTTCTTCTAAAATTAGGAGAATAAATTCTGACTCTATCCAGGTTGATACAGTTTCTCAAAATATCCAAGTTATTGATTCCAATAGTTTTGAATGTATGAACATAAATTTACCTAAATTGCATATAAATAAGCATTCTGGAAATTATTCTGAATGGTTAGATGTTTATAATTTATTTGAAAGCTCTATTCATATAATAACAATAGACTAAGCAAAGTTGATAAATTTAATTATTTAAAATCATATTTGTATGGTAATGCGTTTGCTTGCATTAATGGATTTCCAATTTCTGATGATAATTATGATAGAGCTCTTGATTTATTAAAAGATAAATTTGGAAATAAAAACATGTTAATTAACGCTCATTTGAGCAATTTATTAAATTTAACACCTGTTAGAAACCCTACTGATATTGTGGGCTTAAGAAATTTGTACGATAGAGCAGAAACGCAAAGGAGTCTTGAAAGTTTAGAAGTTAAAGGAGAATCCTACTCAAACTTATTAACACCCATCCTGTTGAAACAGATACCCTCGGAACTCGTTTTGGAATTCAATCGTTCTCAAGTGGCAAGTGGCATGTAATTTACGGAGTTCCTGTCCCTAAAAGGGGGACGTACCTCCTCATCTCAGAATTGATAAATTTAGAGCCGAATTAATGGGGTGACATAAAGTGAAAGAGAAAAATTAATAAATGTTTGAAATAATTAAGATGGGCAGAACATATCTGTTGTGAAAAACAGTGGCGGAACATTGCCAGTAATGATGGAGTGGGGGGAGGGACCAAAAAATAAGAGAATAAAGGACTAATCACGGAATAAGAATTTATATAACGCAATGAAGTCATATAAGGGATAAATACTTGGTAAAAATTGATAAAAGGAAACAAGGAATATCCAGCTCTCAAAAATAAAACGATCGTTCCGAAGAGCGATATAATTTATGATTACTGGATGTGAAACGAATTTTAGAAGAATACTAGATAGAAAGTGCCGTGCCTCCATCTGGTGGCCGGAAAGGAAAGCAGAAGCGAGAACAACCGCAAAATTGAATCCGATCGGGTCACCCTCTCAGATTCCGACCGCGGTGAACTTTGCTTCAGAAGAAAATTAATTTCGCGACTCTCGGCGTGGAGCTAGCATTTACTTGATATGGTGAGAGTTTTTAGTTTAAAATTAGGAAGTTTAAGTTTAAAAATTTAAAATTAAAATTAAGTTCCCAATGAGAAATAAGCTAAATTAAAGCCTTTTGGCTTAGGGGAAATTTATAAAATCGTGATCAAGAAGCGCTCTAGGGCGCTTTTGAGACGATGGCACTGCGGGATCATATGCAGGCTGGTTACTAATTAGTTCATTGGGAACGTTAGGAAGTTTATGGAAGCACCTTTTAAAAGGTCCTTTATATGAGGTAAAAATGGGTTAATTTTTAGATCACGATATATGACCTCATTGCGTATGAACCAGGGAGCATTAACAATTTGTTTTTAAAAGAGTTTGTCAGCGTGTGTAATTTCTTAAGATGACACATGCCAGCGGATCCAAAAATTTGCGATCCGTAACACATGACCGGTCGGATGATAGAATCGTTCTCAAAAGGACGAAGGGTTTGACCTGAGCGCTCTTTTGCAGTTCCTGCACTTGGAAATCCGCAGTAGGGAACGAGCTTCTCAAATAAACAATCATAAACTATGTCATTATTTCTCTCCACCGCAAGACAGAACAAAAAATAAAGGCTCCTATTTCCCCGGACAACGCATGAAGCCTCCCCCGAATAGAGTACATTTCCGACCTCATCCATTTCCCAGCCTTTTGGAGAAAGTAGAACTTAGAAGCCGAAAATGTTTATACTGCAACAAAGGTCATGAACTTGACGCTTGCCGTTCTTTTAGTGCTAACGAAAAGCGAGAAAATTTTAAGAAAAAAAGGGTGTTGTTATTTGTGTTTGTCGCCTGGTCATAGAGCAATGGAATGTGTAAAAAGGGATTCGTGTCCTATTTGTAATGGGTCCCACTATTTCTCAATATGTTTTCGAAATCGACATGATGACGATTTGTGTCCGAAAAGGGACACTGATAATATAGTTTCAGCAGTAATTAAAACAGAAGTAAATAGTGTATTATTACAAACATGCGCCGCATTAATAAATGTCAAAAATGAACAAGAAGTTGTTAGATTATTTTTAGATAATGGTTCACAGAGAAGTTTCGTTTTAAAGAGTACTTCTGAGAAATGTAACTTTCCAATTCTTAGAAAAGAAAACCTTTCCATTTGCACATTTGGTGCTAAAGAGAGAAACTGAAACAAAAACTTTAAATATAGTTAAAATAAAATTGAAAAACAGGGATGATCCAAATTTGTGCATTGAAATAGAAGCGGTACAGACAGAACATATTTCTATCACGAATTTACCGACTCCTGATAGAAATATTGATAAAAAATTTAGATATTTAAAAAATGTATAATTAGCCGATCCTTATGAATTTAACGATAAAGAAATATCAATTCTTATTGGTGCGGACTATTATTATCAAGTAGTTACAGGTAGAAAATTACGCGTCTAAACAAAAATCTTGTGACAGTAGAAACATTATTCGGATGGTCTTTACAAGGGCAGAGTACAGATTCTGAGGACATTTTAACAATGAGTGTTATTGTTAATGAATCCAATATTTCTAAACAGCTTAGTGAATTTTGGGATTTAGAGAATTTAGGAATAGAAGCAGAGGTGACTGATGAGGAAAATATTGATAATGATATAATGTCTGAATTTGAAGCCGGAATTTCATACCAAAATAAGCGGTATAAAGTTAAATTCCCTTGGAAACCTAACATGAAAACATTGTTAGAAAATAATGAAAAAATTGCTAGAGGAAAAGATTTCTAAAGTTAAGATCACGTTTTAAAAATGACAGTTTCTTATTTGAGGATTACAAATTAGTTGTAAATAATTATCTTTCTGAGAAAATCATAGAACGCGTTCCATTTGAAGAAGAAAATCTAAAGCATAATATATTTTTTATCTACCACATAGAGCAGTAATACGTACTGATAAAACTACAAGCAAATTGCGAATCGTATTTGATGCGTCATCACATGCGAAAGCACAACTATCTTTGAACGATTGTTTACACACAGGGCTAAATTTTATACCTAACCTATTTTTTCTATTAATCAAATTTAGAGTGAATCCAATTACATTTGTAGCTGGCATAAAAATGGCATTTTTGATGATTGAGATAGACGAAAGTGAAAGGGATTTTACAATATTTTTCTGGGATGAAAATCCAGGAATTGATTTAGAAAACAAACGGCTTGATATTTTCCAATGACTAGGATTTTATTTGGAGTAAAATCAAGTCCATTTCTTCTTGATTTTTAAAAAATTTGGAGTAAAATCTTAAGGTCAAGTCCATTTTTATATTTATTTAGTATATATTTTAAGGAAAAAATCCTAAAATTGGTAAAAGAAAAAAATATTATTATTAAAATGGGAAAAAAACTAGTAAAAATGTACTTCTTTTATGAAAATTCTCAGCTTTGTTATTCCTGTTTGACTTCACGATAAAGATATTTTAATTTTTACATCATCTTAAAAAAATATGTGGATATTTTTGATAAATCCAATGATGCTTTTAACCATCTTTTGAACCAGTCATTGTATGTTGATGATTTTCTGTGTGGAAATGTTAGTGTCCAAGCAGCCTTGACGACCTGCATAGAAAGTAAACAAATTTTGGAAGATGCAAGTATGGATCTTCGGAAATGGAGAACCAACTCTTCCGAGCTAAATCGAAGGTTAAACAATTTACATTTTGAAGTAGATGAACATAAAGAGTCATTGAACACGTTGATAGCTTCAAAGGTCTTAGGAGTTGGTTGGAATGAAAAATCTGATACATTCTATTTTGATTCCAGCGATTTAGGAACATTTCTCTCTAAAAGAATTAATACAAAAAGATATTTGTTACAAGCCGTAGGTCGATTATTTGACCCAGTAGGTTTCATAGGTCCTTATACGATCCGAATAAAATGTTTAATTCAGGAAATTTGGTGTTTAGGATTGGATTGGGATGACAAATTACCTAAACAATTAGAAGTTTCATGAAATAAATGGTGTAATGAGATTCATTATTTAAGTGAAATAAAAATTCCTCGATATTACTTTCAAAACTTTTTGCCTTCAAATGCAACCACCATTCAGTTGCATTGCTTTTCAGATGCTTCCAAAAGGGCATATGGAACTGTCGCTTATTTACGCATAGAACTGAACGATGGAATTATTATTCAATCTCCAGCAATATGGCACGAACGAAGCAAACCGCTATTCCGAATCAACCCGAGGCTTTGCCAGAGATGTCAATATTCGCGACAAGGATGCCGAACCTTATCAAGGGCAAAATCCTTAATATGGAATTTGTTCAGTCAGATACGCAGATGTGCGAATATCTAACAATCAAATGGCAACTCGCGAGAGCGTTGCAGAATAGCATCGGGTACCTCGAAGCGGAACTCGACATAAACCGAAATTCACCAAAACCCATGAGCCAGGAGGAAACTCAGGCGATCACGACCGGATTGGAGGCGATGAAGAAGAATCTACCCACTGTTTTAGGTCAGATAGCTTTGATTTTTTGCCCTGTAAAAGATTGTCCCACCCATACCAATAGAACCCAGAGTGACAGTGCCATGACTGAATCGAATGGAAAAAGTAACGATACTAAATTAAAACCCAAGCAAAATAGTAATAATCCTAAAGAAAAAATTCCTAAAAGAACAGATAGTAATAGCAATAATGATAAAGATAAGATTAAAAATAACAAAAGAGCAGGACAGGAGGATTTTAAAACTCCAAACAAAATCGCGAGAAAGATAATCGAAGTACCAATCGAACATGTCGTTTGTACCTCGAAAAATAAATTCGCAGTACTCGGAGACGAGGAAATAATGGAGGTCACCTCCGCACCCACCCCAAAGATAAAACCAATCATGATGCGTATAGGAAAGAACTATAATTTAATACTTCAAGAAATAAATAGATCCTACCCTAATACAATAAATAAAAATACCGGAAATTATATTCGAATCCAGCCAGCAACGGCTGAAGATCAAAAAAAAATTAAACATCTTCTAATATTTAAAAAAGCGGATCACTATGTCATTGAGCACCCTAAAATAATCAAAGCGGTGATCAAAGGATTACCGGCATCCACCAATATCACCGATATTGAATCAGATCTAAAAGCAAAAGGTTTCGACGTTAAAAAAACGCACAGATGCGTAAATCAACGCCCAAGATATCTACCAGATTAAAAACGTAAACTATCTCACTGTAGAAGTCGTCCGTTCCGTAGGAGACCGGGTGCTTCTCAGTGCTTTAACTGCAATTTTTTCAACCACTCAAGTAAGGGCTGCAGAATGACACCCAGGTGTCTTAAATGCGGAGATAATCATATAACTAAAAATTGCCCAATAACCGATCACTTAAAAACACTCCATTGCATAAATTGCAACGAAGACGGACATATGGCGACCAGTCGCCAGTGTCCAAATTTCCCGAAAATAAAACCAAAAAAGGGAGAAACCCTAACAAGCAAAAACACCATAAACCAAACCCGAATTGTTACTCCAGAGATTAGCTACGCTAACGTCTGTAGTAACAAAACCCAACAACAGATGGCACCACGAGAGGAAACTCCCAAGACTTCCAATAAATCATCCAACGAAAATACTCAAGATTACGCGGAACCAACTTTTAAGTTTGAAAATTTCGCGACTTATATTAATGAACTCCAAAACCTGACTTTCAAGTTTCCGGAAATCTTCCGGGCACTGGAAGACATGGCAAAAACAAATAACGATGTAGAAAAACTAAATATCTTCCTAGTTGCTATTGCACGATCGTGTAACAGATCTCATTAAACAGACTGCACCAATCGAAAAAGTCATGAAAACAACTGTCACTCTGATTTAAACCTCACCTCAAATTCGAAAGCTAGTTCTTTCCATTTTCAAGATAAAACTCTTTATGAAAAATGTTTTAATTTAAAATCTTCCATATCATGTAAGAAAAGGACAAAATTTCAATTCATGTCTCATCATTGTCGGATAGGAGATTAAAGCCCTAGCGGGCTAGGTGCTCCATTTGAAAATAACTCAGCTAAACGATGGAAATATTATT
>BMAU01020529.1:350000-405629 GCA_019973935.1 Trichonephila clavipes | reverse complement strand
TTTATCTTATAAAACTCTCTACACACAATTCGAACGCTCTATCATGAAGGACAGTCATGCTTAGCAAATAAGGTTGCCGCAGCCATGTTTTGTGTGGTATTGTTTGCGCTATGTTTTTCTCATAACGTAAACACTCTTCAAAGACCATCTGTCTGCCATCCGTCATTGTATGTTTCCGATTCTTCAGGCAAGACGCTTTTATTGCTTTCCTTCTTCAAATAGACAATAGACGATCACACCTGTTGCCAGCCGTCCACTTATCTTTCGTTTAACACGTAGCCGCTGCTACACATAAGTTCGAAGGAAGTGGTCCTATATAGTTGAAAGAAGATACGCAGGATTGTGTATTTCGCTTCGTAGTGACATGACGGTTTATGACTCATCTGTGTGACTTATAGCACGTGGCACCGTAGGGCATGGACCGGACTGGACCAATCCATCTTGAAGGATGGCGGGCTCCGACATGGCGTTTTGATGACGTCACGAAAGGAGGGAATGTTTTTGCTACTCGCAGTGGCTGTCAGGATTATAAGCTTAAATTTCTTTTTCAGGTCGTAGGCTAATATTTCCACATTTATATTTGATTGTATTTTTATAATTCTTATATAGAATATTTTCATTTGAAAGTTATGTATTAATTACGTTAGAAGGACGTCTAATATTTCCAAGGAAAAGAGGGGAAGTATCACTCTTGAGTTCATAACAATGCTAAATATCTATAATAATGTGTAAATATCTCAGTAAAAAGCGACTCAATGTAAATATTTCCAATATCAGATAAATAACAAAAAAAACATTTACTTTTAGAAAATAGGAAAAGTAAAAAGCATTAGAGGCATATTAATGAAAAACGCATGCAAATTTAGCAACATTTTTCTGCAATCAATAAATCATAATAAAGGGGTTAAATGTGTGCAGAAATATATACAAATGCAAAATTCATGCAAAAATATATAATACAAACTTTATGCAAAAAAATATATACAAATGCAAACTTCATGCAAAATATATACAAATAAAAAATGTAATGCATGTAAAAATATACAAATATTGAAATGACTGCACACAAGCGGTTTTTTAGATACCGCGAAGTAATTATACAGGAAAAAGATTTGTGACGAATCTGTACGGAACCTTTCTACTAATCTTCTTAGGCGTTTTCGGGAATATAAATTCGCGCGTTTATTTCCCAATCAACTCAAAGATGACGGGATATTCCGGTAGATGCGGAGTATTTAAGTCGAGCGTTGGCGAGATAGCCAAAAAGCGTATTAGATGATGGAAGGCTATTGAGCCAGCAACTTTAACCGCAATATTAGAGGCTTCAAGATATTTGAATAGTGTAGAAGAATTTGCTGTGATTATAAGGAAGTTCAAGCTGATATAGCCAACGGTAAATATATAATTTACCCGCTTAAAGAGCGTTAGTTTTATCAAATTAGTTAAAGTTAATGAGGAGTTAAATTTGAGTACTGTATTTCTCGGACCTCTATTTCAGCCAGACCTTACGCTTGATCATTGAGCGTAATTATTAATTGGTTGCATCATTCGTAATTTAATTTTATTATAAGGTAAATCCCTTTATTGGACGTAACACTAAAAGTATTATATGTTATAAATTTTTTAAGAAAACTATAATAATAAATAAATATTATTATTATTCAAAAATGGCTCTTAGTAGTTCTTTGCCTCAAATTAATCTTGGTGTTCCAGGTGAGACCCAGGGGGTCTCACAGTGGTACTTAACGGTAAATCCCGAGTTTAGAGTCGGATCTAATTTTCAGAATCATCCCTGAGCGAGTATTTTTCGAGGGTGGAGAACGTGGCAGAATTCTTGGAAAAATATAGATAATAACTTATCATATTACAGGAATACCCTGCAACTCGCGCTCGTACGTGCATATTTAAAGGGTCATCTCACAGGACCCGGGCACTATAGATTGGTTTTTGAGGTTCTTTACTATTATAGGGTGTTGAAGACAAGGCGACAGATTACACACTTAAAGCAAGCTTTGGGAGAACAGTTCCCCGTGGTTAGAAATAGGTTGGAACTAAACGCGTTTCTATGCATTATCTCAAAAAAAGAAAAGCATAAGCGAAAAGCAAATCTGATTTTGTGTATACTTATTAAAGATCCACAAAATCTTAAAAACTCAAAATGACGGAGGAAAAATTGATCGATCATATTTATTAGTAGGTTAGGAGCCTCAGATTTGGGTATGTAGGGTTGGAATCATAAACCACATCTAACCTCCACAAATTATTGATAAGTATGAAGACGGTTTCTAAATAGCGAAAAGATCAGAGGTTCGAGTTGGGAATCCCCCGATATATAAAACAAACGAGAAGAATCGTTTCCCTAGAATCGACGGGGAAATTGGAGGGAAATGAGAGGGTAACAATAGATATGCGGACAATAGTGAACCACGGAGAGAGTTCAATAAATTTGAGAGTCAGGTGTTGTGGATAATCAGAAGAGATTCGATGGTCGACGCCGAGAAATGGTCAAGCGGATCATAGTTCCACAATCAAGGCGGTCGACAAAGGTGGTTCGACGAATAGTTCTTTCAGGGGTCAGAATGATGGAAATAGACATTTTTAAACTTTTAAGCGATCGATGCGAGTAGGGTAATCGATCGCGGTACGCGAAATACTCAGTTACAGAACACCGAAACTATTAGGGTATCCTCACTACAGAACGGCTCCAGAAGTGGTTTACCGTATGTCCCCCATTCTTTGCGTGAGACATTCATTGACCCTTTTCCGGACACGGGGTGGAGAAACATCTTTCAACACCATATCAGAGGAGGTCTATCGCAAATATTTTTCGTATCGACCTCGTCAAAAGAACGAAAAGATAGAGTAGTGACGGCCCCAGGGAGCCCCGTGTTGTCAGCAGGTCGGGTCGAATTACATATTCGGTTAAAATTCAGAAGAAACTGGGAATTTCACATTCTTTAACAATATGCAATACCAATGCATTTTGAGCATTATGATTTTATGAAGAAGTCAAAATTGACTTTAGATTTCGATCGAAATATGCAGTCATTCAGATGACCAAATTGGCAGGTTACTTAAAAGTAGAAAAGCCAGTGAAAGTTTGATCTATCAGATACAAAGCAAGTGAAGGAGGGTAAAAGCAAAAAAATTAAAATTTTAATTAATAGTTTAAGACTATTTTCGATCAGCCGGGGTTAACTCATGTTTTATACTTACTTAAAATCGATACTGGGGACAAGGGACGATAATGTCAAGACCACAGATATGACAGGTCAAAACAAGGGAATGTGTTATCATATTAGAAATGTTGAGAGAATTTTCAAATAAAGTCTTATTCAATCTGGGCAATACCAGTAGTTTTAGCGCAAAGGCAATGACCTTCCTCCAGATTCACCAGGCGTATCGATTGCGATTGATTATGTACATGAAGCTTGAAATATGCATAACAAAATACCCACAGTATCGCTGGTGTTGACGATCTAATCACAAACATTCCATACCGAAGCGTTATGTCGGCATTGGTTTAAAGTGGTTATTTTCAATTGGGGTCAGTATATCAAGAAAACACCAGAAGCATTCCTCAATCGGCTTTAAGAGGGCTTTTACCAGTGACATCTGTCAAAAAAATATATATGCTCGGCAGAATGTAGTCTGGTAAGAGATATTACAAATGATTAAAATTTCGAAGCAATGAGACAAGGCTAAGTGTGCTATCGCGCATATTAGTTGCGCAACCTGGGAAGTTTAAAGCATGAGTACGAGCGCCGTACGGCTATCGGCGAATCTGATGACTTTGATAAGGCGATATTGAGGACTTGGGATGCCTCTAAGACGTAACCGGCGGCAGTACGAGCAGCTGACGGACTTTGATAGGGCCGTATAATAGGCCTCAGAGAAGCAGGTTGGTCAGATAGGGCGTATCTATTTTCGCCCCCTCGGTCGAACGATATGGTAGTTGCTCGGTGTTGGCAACAGTGGATCTGAAGATATAGAGTGTACCGTCGCGGAGGGTCAGGACGTCCCAAGGGAACTCAAATGATCGCGAGGATCGATACAATCAGAAGAGTGGCGCACTTCAGCACAAACAACAACGTCACTAGCATCGATTCAACGCCACTTACGCCGATCTTCGGCATCCAGTGCCATCAGAGAAACCATAAGGAGACGACTGACCGGGGAGTTGGCGAGGAGCGAAGCGTCGCTAAGGCGATACCTGACCCCACATCATAGGCAGTGTCGACTGGATTGCCGACCTCGGGCAACCAGTGTGACAGACTGGAGCGCGTGTGTAACAGAGAGAAGTGATGAATCCCAGTTTCAGTCTCAGTGCTGACCACAGCACACACAGCGTGTCCACCGAAAAGCGCACCGGCCAGCAGTCCGATCCAAGCATTTATTGTCAAGGCGGCATGCAGCAATTTCACAAGGTGTGACAGTGTGGGGAGCAATTTCAACGGAGACACACGATCATCTTTTGAAGTGGTCCTTTGAAGAGCGCTGACAACGCAGATACGTGGACGATATTTCCAACGTTATTGCTTTTTTATTACTATCAAGTCGCTCGGGTGCCATTTATCAACAGGATAATGCTCGTCCACATACTGCGCGACTCTCCCAGCAATGTCTTCAAAAAGGATACTTGACGTCTACCGCATGGCCTGCCAGGTCACCAGATCTTTCGCCAATGAAGCATGTCTGGACGCGCTGGGAGAGGAAGCTGCAGCCGTCCCAGATGATACAAAGAATTAACTGCGCAGATGCAAGATCTTCCGACTATGAATCCGCGATGCCACGCCGAATTTCGGCTTCCACAGGGTGGCTTTACTACCTACGATCATAAGTGATCCTAATAATGATTTGTTGTTTTTAAATCATTTGTTTTTATTTCTTGCCACACTGTATATGGTATTTGTGAGATGTAGCTCAATTTCTTTCTAAGGTGCACATATATATTTTTTGCGACAGAGTGTAGCCAAACATTATTAAGGCGTTTCGTGTTGAGGTTTATCTGGATGATGTTATTATCACATCTCCGCATCATTTAATGTTTTTTCAGAATCATTTAGATCAGGCATTAACTAACATTGTTGCAAACGCGGAATACTTCCCTAAGCAGAAGGAAATTGTCGCTGAAGGCAGTGACAAATTGAGTATTTAGGTCTCATAATTGGCAGGAAGTGATCAAACCAATAGTAAAAGGATCAGGCAATCGCAGAAATGGAAACCTCCTAAAGAAAATAGTAAAGGGAAGTGTCCGGCTTTTTTTAAAGATGGCAGAGGAATGGCGTATCTAAGTTTATACTTAAAAATAATACTGAGACCTATATGTGACCATTATATCAGGTTAAAAGAAAAAGGAGCTAAATTTAATTGGTAAACGGGAAGCACAGGAGGCTGATAAAATAAAGCTTGCACTAACAAAAGGAGGCACCAAGTTTTGCGTTTGCCAATTTTACGGTTGCTAGTTAACTTATTACTGATACTGATGGATGAAGATTGGTGCTGTGTGTCAGCGCCGCAGATCGTTACTGTTCGTGCAAACCCTCAATAAAGCGGAAGAGAAATTACATACTTTCATTACTGAACGCGATGTTTGCAGAAGGCGATGGCCGCTGGCGTCGCATCAGTTTCAGGTAAACTTATTTCGGATCCACATCGGTGAAGGTAAATACAGATCACGCGGCATTAACAAAGCTAACGAATGGAAACTTATCTAATTGGACGTTAGATGGGCACTCAGACATCCGAGTTCTACATAGAGATGGGAACATCGCGACCGGGGGGTCCAACACTTTGTCGCGGACGCTATTATCTCGGAATCGATGGCAGTAAATATGGATGGATCACAAATTTCTGTTGCAGCTCTTCAGCCCTCGATTTGCGTCGAGAACACTCATTCGAGGAAGCGCGAGAAGATCCTGAGTTAGGACTTGCATCTATCGTTATTTTGAAAATCAGACGATAGTTACGGTGTAATGCGACTGTATGCGAGGGTTTGGTCCAAGATTTTAAAATTATAGATGGTGCACTCTTTGCGAAATATTCAACAGCTATGGAACTAAGGGTGTCGTTACAAGATCTCTTCACACGAAGCAAATAATCGAAATTTCGGATCTGCCATTCAGCATGCCATCTAGGAAATAGGAAGACTATTTAAGTGCGCCACATGTTATTACCCATATAGCAAGAAATATATATTTGCAGATAACAATATGCAACCTGGGGCCACGGTGTCAGAATTTAATTACACAAAAAACGCTTTACGCTACCAGATGGTCGTTTAATTCGATAGTATCGATTTTACTCAGTAAAATTGTAACGTTAGACTTATTAGGCCCCCTACCCGCATCCCGGCCGAAGATATGGGTTTTTTGATGACGCCAACTACGACCAGCTTTACTTTAAGTGGGAGGTAGACTTATTCTCTGCACGAAAGGGTTTCGGCAGGCCATAGCTAGCGCCACTTTTTGAAAATTATATTCCGTTTTTGGGCTACGATTTCTTTAATTGGTGATAATGGTCCCCAATTTTATATCCGGTGTATGTGAACATCTAAGTCTGGAGTTGGACATAAAACATATGAAAATGGTAACATACAGGCCACAGAGCAGATTTAACGGAAGAGTTATTAATCACCAGGCTGATCCGAATGATAGCCTGTTTGTAAAAAATCACGACGGGACCGATTTTCTTCATGAATTCGCTTTCGCGCTACACTTATAGTGGTGAAACAATGAATAAAACTCCATTTGATTATTCTTGGAAGTGAAAAGATATAACTGCTAGTAAATTAATAAATGTCACAGAGAAGTCTGCTGAATATAGCAGGAGCATTGATACCTGTTCGATGACAAGGCGAAATAAACGAAATATCTGCTCTCTTTTTCTAAGCTATTTGGAAAAAGCTCAGCCATAATCGGAAAAGGGGAGTTAACATCAAAGTAAAATAGTTTGGTGTTGTTTCAATATTTATAAGTGCTACGAGATTGAGGAGGAGTGGTCGGAAAGTTTATGCTAAGTTTTGAAACTACATGTAGAAGTGTTGGAGGTTTCACAGACAAGCGATTTAATCATTTGGAAGAAGGTAAAAGGGTCACAGATTAATATCCTCGACCAGGTGCGTGTGTACCATCCACGACAATGACACGATTGAGTTTGGATAGTCATGTTGAGACTCTATGAAGGTCAAAGTCTAGTAATGGGTCAAGTAGATCGCACAGGAAAACTCAAAGGATCTAGGACAGCCTCGAGTGAGAAAAATAACGGCTGTAATCAAATAAGGGTGACATGCCGGATGGGAGGATCCGAGATTGAAACATAAGTAAGAGTCAAATGGGTCAGTGGACAGGAAAAGATTTAAAGAGGTCAAAATTTGCAGAAAAAATCTCTGAAGGGTAGGAACATAGGAACCAGAAAATCAACCTGAACAAAACAGAGGGGATAAAAAGATTAATTCCGTCCTCGGTTTCATCTCGAAATTATAAATATAGAGACCTAATAATCCTCCCAGGGATCACAAGTCCATTGCGGGTTTTCTCACACATCAAAGAGATAACAGGCAGGGCAAGCCACCTACAGAAGGGAGCAAACAAGAAAAGTGTGGACAATACGACAAGGCCCTGGAGACAAGGACAACTAAAGCGGAACCAACAGGGCAGCTGAGAGGGAGACCAGTCCGGTCTAAACAGGCGACAGCAGTGAGACAACCTTATTCTTACTACCTGCAGCCGAGTAAAACAGCCTGAAGGAATTCAGAGGAGCGGAGGGCATCCGGAATCGATAGTATCCACAGTAAAAAACATCAGGAGAAGGAGCCTCCGTATGGAAGCCTTAGACGGAAATCCGGTGGATAGGAGCGAATAGAGGACAAAGAAAATCAGGTTTGTATCGTTTCTTTTTTTCTACTTTCGAACAGTGGTCGGAAATTTATTGCAAGAAGCAAGTCATGGGCAGATTTTAATTTAAAAAAGCCAACAAAAAGTGGACACTACAATGAGTGTGATTTTCTTGATGAGAAAAATCAGCTATTGTATTAATTTTTTTTGTATAAATGGAGAAACATTTTGTAAGAATGCAATTGTTTACTTCTATGTATGACTTCGCTAAAAATGCGACAATTCCTTTGGTTGTTTGTTTTTATTGTTTTTGAAAAATGTTTGAAATTATATATATGTATGTGTATATTTTGTCTTGCATCTGGTGACTTGGGACGCGGCGCGCGTAGTTAGGTAGGGCTAACATTTAATACTGGCAAACGCATGCATGAAATGAAGGTTGCCATAGGAGCCAGATGCTTCGATTGATGTATATGAAAAATGTTATGTAAAAATGAAGGAATCTGTATATTTTTAGATGTTTGTTTTTCACACAAAAAAATCATTTCAGGGTAGCTGACCCTAAGCATTGTATAGTGAGCAACGAATCAAGGTGGAAGTCGAATATGGTTGTATAATTATAAGTAATAATTATATAAGTAATTAAGGAAACCACGTAGGCAGGTTTTTATCATTTCGGTGGTTTTTCCCTCGCCTCTTAGCCAAATGGGCGTGGCGTAAGGAAATTTAATTCTGTAAATGTTACGTCTTTTAAAGGGCAGTTTTAGGTCGTAATTTTTTTTTTTTTTTTCTTTCCCCTTAAGGAAGGAGAATTTGTAAAGTATCCGATTGGGAGATATATATATATATATTAAAGTCGTCGGGACTATAAATCATGTCTAGGAATTGGTTACGTAATTTATTTTCAGGCCGTTTGTGACCTTCAAATAAATTCCGTTTTCTTTTTGGAGGGGTTTGTGACGAATCTGTACGGAATCTTTCCACTAATCTTCTTAGGCGTCTTTTTGGGGAATATAAATTCGCGTTTATTTCCAATCAACTTCAAAAAGATGAACGGGATATTCAAATTAGATTAGGTATTTAAGTTGAGCGTTGTGAGGTAGCAACGTAGGTGATGGAAGGCTATTGAGCCAGCAACTTTAACCGCAATATTAGAGGCTTCCAAGATATTTGAATAGTGTAGAAGAATTGCTGTGATTATAAGGAAGTTCCAGAAAGCTGATATAGCCAACGGTAAATATAATTTACTTACGCTTAAAAGAAGCGTTAGTTTTGTCAAATTAGTTAAAGTTAATGAGAGTTAAGAATTTGAGTACGTGTATTTCTCGGACCTCCTATTTCGGCAGACCTTACTTGATCTTGAGCGTAATTATTAATTGGTTGCATCATTCGTAATTTAAATTATTATAAAGGTAAATCCCTTTATTGGACGTAACTTTTTGAGAAAACTATAATAATAAAACAATATCATTATTATTCAAAATGGCTCTTAGTGGTTCTTTGCCTCAAATTAATCTTGGTGTTCAAGGTGAGTCCCGGGGTCTCCACAGATTCTAGATTATACGTTAGAAAATATATACATTAGAAAAGAATAATTTACCTATAAATCTGACATAAAATAAAAAAAACTTTTCATAAAATATATTTCAAGTTTCAAGTTTTGAATCGTTTAGATTTATAATGATATTATTCAAACCAATTTTTAAATAATTTTTTTATGCGTTTCAAATAAATATTATGCCTAGGTAAAAATATTTAAAAATCAAACAAAATTTTTATTAAAAAAATATTTTACATTTAACATACTTTGAATGCTAAAATCTTCATGAAAATGATTTAAACCAATAATGTAAATAAATAGGATTTTTCTCTAAGTAGTAGTTATGTGAACTATTAAACATGTGCATAAAATATATAGAATAAAAAAATGAAGTAAAGAGTGTTTTTTTTCCAGGTATAGAAGTTTAAGTTGGCATTACTTTCCAAGATGGCGACCGATTTAACAGCTGTCAAGTGATCTATTCTCAGTTTGGTTTGGCGATTCATCAAAACGATCATCAAGCAAGGCGTAGATTCGTCGAATGAGCCCAAAACGAGATTTCCGTTGTTCCCGATTTTCATAAGCGAATTTTGTTTAGCGATGAAGCGCACTTCTGGTTGAATGGCTACGTCAACAAACAAAACTGCCGCATTTGGGTGAAGCTAATCCACAAGTGTATGTCGAAACACCGTTACATCCAGAAAAACTGACTGTTTGGTGCGCTTTATGGGCTGGTGGAATCATTGGTCCGTACTTCTTCAAAAACGATGAAGGCCACAAACTTTACAGTCAATGGTGATCGGTATAGAGCCATGATTACCGCTTTTTCATTCCTGAATTGAACAATCATGATGTCCAGGAGCTGTGGTTCCAACAAGACGGCGCAACATGTCACACAGCTCGTGCCACAATCGATTTATTGAAAGACACGTTTGGTGACCGCCTAATTTCACGTTTTGGACCTGTGAATTGGCCTCCAAGATCTTGTGATTTAACACCGCTAGACTATTTTCTGTGGGGCTATGTAAAGTCATTGGTCTATGTGGATAAGCCACAAACGCTTGACCATTTGGAAGACAACATTCGCCGTGTTATTGCCGATATACGGCCACAAATGTTGGAAAAAGTCATCGAAAATTGGACGTCCAGATTGGACTACATCCGAGCCAGCCATGACAGTCATATACCAGAAATCATATTTAAAATGTAATGCGACAAAATTATCTTTCGAATAAAAAGAATTCATGTCAATCGAATAATACATCGTTGTTTTATTGCAATTTAAAATTATATACCTCTAAAAAACACCCTTTATAAGGAAGTACACATGCATATTGAATAATATACCAATTGATAATTGAATATTTAAATAAATAAAACAGTGAACAGCACAACACTAATCTAATTGGCCTTAAATTGCTTTATTTTACGATTATCCTTCACCGTTAAAATTTCTTCATTGCGCTTTTTTGAATAATTATTTAAGCATATATTCCCGAATGTAATGAATATTTTTTTAAAATATGGAAATACAGGGGTGTGTTACACTTTACATAAGGTGAATAAAACGATATATTGCAAGACATTCCACAACTCATATAATTCCAAATACGCTTCTATTGTACTTGTAAAGAGAATAACTAGGCAATTAACTTTAAGAAATCTTGATTCGAATGTTTTCGATATTAACAAATTAAAAATGAAATGCCTTTCATAGCAATATATTCGTGGGCATTTTTAAATCTCTTCTATCTAGAAGTCTCAAATGTGTCCTGCATTTCTGAATTGCAATTGATCTCTTTATTTGAAAGAAATATACATTTGCAATCGGATCATCCGAATTTTATATTATGAACGCATAACCCGTAATGTACATTAAAATTTTATACACTTCTATTGAGATATCCTCTAATTTATTTGAAATATTTAATACTTCGTTGTATGTGTGTGAAATCCTTAATATCTACTTTAACATTAAATATCTCTCCTGAATAATTTAAAGTTAAATTTTTCAGTGTGAAATAGTACCATATTTATCCGAGTGCAAAGATAGCACGCTTTTAACACACACTTATTTTTCAGCGTGCAAAATGTTTCCTATATTACACATTTCAATATACTTTTCTCAAGATTGAATAGCCATAACATGATGAACAGAATTAATACAGCAAATTTCTTCAAAAAAAATTAACCGTATTAAGAATATTTAGCAATTCACTGAAATATGTTAATCAATATGTTATCTCATTCAAATAGGATGGACAGCCGGGAAAATGTAAGGATATGTATTTTATTTGATGAACAGTTGGGTACATAACAATAACGAGACATTACTATAAAATGTGTGGAGTTTTAGGTTATGTTATTAATAAAACTTTTAATATTTTTAAGATAAGGATTGATGTTGGCATAAATGAATCAGTTTATTATACTCAATTATCTTTAAAACTAAAATAAATTCAATAATGACTCAAGAATATAAAGTTATACAATAATATAAATATCCTACCTTTCTTTATATCCAATGGTATTACTTATGTTATGTTCACTACATTTCATATATAAAAACACATGGTAAGATAAATCACTATATCACAGTTTTTAATGGAAGACTGGTAAAGTAATGGTCAAACCCGGGGAGAATCGTCCCTCCTTTGGTCATGTGACTGGTTTTTTAGAGGGGTTGCCTGTCGCAGCCTGAGAATCAAGATAGCCTTGACAGGACCCTGCTTTGTAGAGACAATAGTATTGGGAGCAGTGTCTGCTGGAACCGAGTGCGAAACGATTTTGTTTCCAATGAGGAATGGAAGAGATTTGGAGAGGTGTGAAAGAGTCCTGTTCGAAAGGTTCAGAAAGACCGAGTGGGAGATGAATGGAGAGGAGAGCGATAACAAAAAAAAATTGGTCAAATTTTGGCAGACTGATTAGGCGAGAACAGCCTACCCAACGTCGATACTACTGAATATACCCCGTAGCTAAGTGTGAAACTGAGAATTCACCTTGTGTCAATTTTAGATTCTAAATTACAAATTAAAAATATTATTTCACTAAAGTTGTAGTGATTCATGATCACTGCCTGTTAATTTCGATAAACCTTGGGCCACAACTTTACACCCCACCTCAGTGTCGCCTTATCAAACGAAGGGAGTCTCATGATTTCTTTTAAAAGTACAAATGCTTAACAAATTCTGAAAAGCAAAAGGGGATAGAATCGGTAGAAAAAGGCAAGAGAAAAGTCGTTGAAGTCAAAGCATTTGATATCCCACTGAGCTCATTCTCCACTGTTCTGAAGAATTAAGAGAAAATGGTTAATACATCTTCGAGTAGAGTGAGAAAACGCGTCAGGAAATGTAATTTTCCACGTATTGAACAGCGTTTAGTTAAATGAATGAGACAGTGTCAAGGGCAGAATATTCCGGTGGGTGGCTTTTTATTGAATGCCGTAATATAACTGGTTTTCGAGATAGTACATACAACTAATTGTAAATAATTTTATGATTTTTACCGAAACAAAAAAAACCGAATGTCAATTTTCTAGGATGAAATATCGATTCACTGAATCGATTCAGTGCTACATATCGATTTAAAAGATCTATTTTTTTTGCCCGGAGAAATCGATCTCAGATCGCCATCACTATTACTGATGGTACTTATAAGTGCCATTCACTTTAAAATTCCATAGAATAACTATATTTTTACGAATACTCTGACGATACTTAGCAGGAATATTCTTTTAAACCCATTCTTCCAAGATATATAGCAGTACAGGTTCTATCATGAGTATTTTAGCGTGTAAGGCGAGTCGTTTTATAGCAGAAGATGCATTTTCATGTCATTTTTGTTTCGAAAAAGTAGTTAAAAGTAGTTAATGTCAAAAGGTAAGTGTATTTTTTTGTATGTTAATGGAGAACTTAGAAAACGATGTGACTATTTATTTTAAGTGAACAGTGTATATAATTAACTTTACAGTTGAATAATTTTGTGGTACTTATAAGTACCGACAGCATACTGGGTGTTGAATGAGAACTTTGTTTTTTATGTCCGTGTGGCTTATTGTTGTTTTTTGTTATGTTGTATTGTGAACACTCTAGAGCCGGAGTGAGCATTAAGTCGATCGCGATCGACCGGTGGACATTTTGGAGTGACCGCCTTTACAGTCGTCTTCCAGCTGAATGGAAAAGAGCGACCATTATCCCTATCAAGAAAGCTGGTAAAAACAACTGGTCTCCTAAGGACTTTAGACCCATTGCCCTAACAAGTACTACCTGCAAAATAATGGAAAACATGATATTAATCAGAATTCAGTACTTTTTGGACAGCAAGAACTTAATTCCTGGTGAACAGTATGGCTACAGAAGAGGCCATAGTACTGTCGATCAAATTATTTCCTTCTGTCAGAGCATTAGAGATGCACAAAATTGCAAGCCCACCCACCACACTATGGCTGCTCATCTGGATCTAACGAAAGCGTTTGACAGAGTTTGGAAGCACAAGCTACTAATTAAATTACACGACACTTTTAATATTCGAGGTAACACCTTGGCATGGATCTCGGATTTCCTGCATCACAAATCCATCAGAGTAAATTTTAACAACACTTTTTCGGATCCTGTTGTGCTTGGACAGGGCGTTCCACAGGGTTCTGTCCTCAGCCATACTCTATTTTCATTATATTTAGCAGGCATTGAGAAAACACCTTCAGTTGAGATGAGAGTAGGCTTGTTTGCAGACGATATCGTCATCTGGTGCTCAGGGAGAGACTTGGTTGAGATGGAAAGGAATCTCAACAATGCATTATCTTCTTTTTCAGACTATGCTTTGGAGTTCAAACTTTGTTTTAATCCTACAAAGTCCATCGCTACTTTCTTTACCACCAACAAAAGATTGTACAGCTATCAACCAACCTTAAAGAGGGATAACAAGAATCTTGCTTATGAAAAGCACCCAAAATATCTCGGATATGTCCTTGATCCTGAATGGTCAAGTCATAAGCACATAGATTATATTGTCTCAAAATGTAGAAAACGTTTAAGTATTCTTAAATTTATAGCGGGCAAAGACTGGGGAGCCGAAGCTGTAACATTGAGAGACACCTTTTGGCTCTCATAGGCCCATACTAGAGTACGGTTTTCCAGTGTACTGCTATGCGTCCGCCGCCAGTCTTGAGAAATTGGAAAAGATTCAGCTCGGTGCTGCGCGAATTATTACTGGATTGAGACGTAGTTGCCCGAAAGAAATTGTCCTCTTCGAGGCTGATCTCCAACCTCTTCATCTTAGAAGCAAAAATATCCTCACCAATTACTTCAATAAACTTTCTATCTATGGACATCACAACAAAACCTCTCTATACTTTAACAATTGGCACAATAATCAGAGACTGAAGAGAAACAGCCCTTTCAGTTATGCTGATCATCTGCAGTTGCCCTCATCTCATATCGAACCCCACTTCTTAAAATCTTGTTTAAGTCCATCAGAGGGACTTCCCAGAGTCCACTTCCACTTCAAGATCTCTGCCCCGGTCACAAAGCAAGATCTCTTCCCAGCTCATCTTAGGCAACTTGCATTGGAAAGTATTAATGAAATCCCCTGTGACGCCATTAAAATTTACACAGATGGCAGTAGACTAGACGATCGTGCAGGTAGAGGAATCTACATAGAAAATTCTGGTCAAAACTTTTATTTCTGTCACCGTAACCCGGATTTCTCTTCGGTCTTTAAAAGTGAACTAACGGCAATCAAACTTGGCCTCGAAACTATTATCAATGAAAGTGACTATGGAGAACTCTGGATTTTGTCGGACAGTCGCAGTTCCCTTCAACATCTACACAAGTAGGAGACAAAACAAGCATCTCCATCCTTCACAATCTACCATCCCATGTTGACATCTTTGGAAATGAGCAAGCGGACCGCTTAGCCAGAGAGGGCTGTAGTCTCTTAACAACCTCCTCTTCTGCCATTACCTACTCAGAGCACCAGTCCAAAATTAATAGGCAACTATCTAAGAAGTGGAAGATTCCTCTCTCTCTCCCTCCCACCACTGGTATGCGGCCAGGGAACCGGGCTCTTTTCTGGATCTCAACTATGACAGAGCATCTAAAACGGCCATTTCCAGATTGGCTAGTGGACACACGAAACGTCTCTCCTTCTTTGAGGGCAGGAAGACTTTTAAGTTCTGCTCCAAGTGCAAGGTTCAGCAGGCCTCTGCTGAACATATCCTGGACTGCCTGGGTCTTTCCAGAGAAGACTTGTACGATTCTCCCCTTCTTGTTATCGATTTTTTGAGGGTCAAAAATTTAATGGATCTTGTCTGACGAAGTCAGACAATTAGAGGATAAGAAACAACAACAACATAAAATCTTAGACGCGCATACTAAAAGAAACACAGGTGGTTACCAAGATAATGAAAACACCCGTGAATAAAACTCCAAACCAAATTTGAGAGACGTTTTCAATAGAATCCCACAAAATTTTTCGTATAGAATCCCACAAAAGTTACATTCATGGGTTATTCATTTGGCAACGTTGATGTGAAAAATATAACTAAATATACACTAGCTAGAAAAAGTATGCGTTCACGTACTATTGCTTACATGAACAATAAAATAAGTTTAACAACCGGAATTTAAAAAACAAATTTTAATTAGATTTTATTTAGTTAATTTTAAGTATTCAGAATAACAAAAGTAAATTTGGTTTGCCTTCATAGATTTTAAAATAAAGACAGGTTTGTAATGATAGTAACAAAAATCAAATAGAAAAAGTCTGCGTTCACTGTTTCAGTAGTAACTATAAAAATTATATTTAAAAAGACAATAATGAGCTATTTAGTAGCTGGTTGGTTAATCTCATCATTTGTGAACTTCCTGAAGTCGTTTCGGCATTGAACTAACAAATCTTGGGTTTTTTCAGCACTTATCTTTTTCCATTGGTCCTTAAGAACACTCTTCAGCATATCCTTGCTAGATACATTGTGTTGACGAAACCTATGTTCCAACAAATCTCATAGATGTTCTGTAGGATTTAGATCAGATGACTGTGGGGCCATGTGCAGTTGATTTGGGACATTTTACAAGAGCCAACGTTTCACAATCTCAGCGGTGTGCCTAGGATCGTTGCTGTGTTGAAAACTAAACGATTATCCTAAGCCGAGTTTGGTGGTCCTTTCCTTTAAATTGTTTTTTAGGACATCAAAGTAATCATATTTGTTAATAATTGATTATATATACTCAACTTGCCAACATCATTGCTCGCCATGCACCCCACACCATGACTCCATCGCCGCCGTGCTTTACCGTTGGTACTATATGCTCTTTTTGAAGCGCTGTGCAAGGTTTTCTCCAGACTAATTTGAAACCTTTTATGCCGAAGATACAAAATTTTCACTCGTCAAAAAATATCACAGTTCTCCAGAACTCAAGAGGCTTATGTATATGATCTTTTTCAAAAGCTATCCGCTTAAGCCGGTTGGTCATTGAATTATAAAGCTTTCTACGAACCACTTGACTATGGTATCTGGCCTTTTTCAAGATTTTTCTTACAGTATCCACCCAAATATTTTTGTTAAACTGCTTGTGAATGTCTGTTGCTATTTAAGTTGCAGACAAACACGGATTTTTTTCACCATTGATGTCATACTTCATTTTTCTCTGATTGTGAGTTTAGATGGATGACTTAAAAGAGGTTTGGATGAGTAAACTCTTGTAGAATTAAAGTTATAAATAATATGCTGGATGCATGAATACTGCCGTCCAACTGACCTGGCTATATCCCGACGACTTTTTCCATCTTTTCACATTTTCACATTGATTTTACGCTCACTGGTACTAATTTCCTTCTTTTTATTTTCCATGTTCTTGAATTGCTTCGTATCTCACATAAACGCAACAATTATTGCGTCACAATTTTCTTAGACTATTTTACTTGATAACTAAATGCAAAAACTGATACACTGATTGCCCCCTCCTCTATTGATACAAATTCCAAGAATCACGAGTATTCAAATAGTGAACGCAGACTTTTTCTGCCTACTATTTGTGTATTTTGTTACAAAACTCCCGTTATCCTAAGTAGTTTTAATTAAAAATTAACGAATTCTTGCATGCTCAATATTTAAGTAATAGTAAACAAATTCGTGAAATTTTGTTAGAAAAAAAATTATATTTCTATTAAATTTTACCTTTGCTATATGCTTTCTTATGGGTGAACGCAGACTTTTTCTAGAAAGTGTATGTTACATGTGTTTTCTTTATCTCTCGAGGAAAACGAAGCTTTTCTCTTTCAAAGGGGCGTAATTTGTAAAGAATAAATTTTGGAATCTATTGCTCGAAGTAAAGTATCCCAATTTTAAAAAAGCTGCAATTCATTTAACATCGTTTTTCGCTCTACCTACCTGTGAGAATCTACATTTTCTCACAACAAAGAATATAATTAAGACAACATATTCCGGTTTCACAGACGACCACTTAGAATCCAGTGTAAGATTAGCAGTTAGTAATAATATACCGAGGTATATTCAAGATTGTGTGGGGAGGCAGATAATATGACTAAGTCGTCTATTGAGACTATAGCTATAAAAACTAATTTTAAGGGAAAATTACTTAATTTGTGATGTATTGTGAATTGTATGAAAATGCATAATTTGATATTAAATTTATAGGTATAGTTATTATGTTTGTATTTTGCGTTTTACTTAAAACGTAGTTTTAAAAGAGTAAGTTTGGTTTTCTGTGCTGTAGTTATGCAGATATGCATACATATTCTGTATTTATTATTGTTGTAATACAAATATTGTTTTGAGCTTCTTTTTTTGTTGTTGCTTATCATAACTACGTCACAGGGTGGACCACGACACCTTGAAAAAATTAAAAGTAGACCATGCCATGTAAAAGTCTGCCCACCCCTGCTCTAGAGTAATAGACTTAAGCTTTTTTGGCATTTATTTTTAGCTAAAGGTATCCGACTACGTTCGGAACCGTGATTTTAAAAAAGCGCATAAATAAATATCTTTCATAATGTTTAGTGTCATTTAGATTAGAATACATGTATAAAACTGTTTTAAGGACAGTTTGACAAGTAAAATTATTTAAATACAATATTTCGGCAACAAAGTAACTTAAAATAACTTTTTTTTCAAAATGTACTCCTGTTGTGAAAAATGATTCTATTACATTAAAATTTGCCTGTATATAGCTCAGACCTCTGTATAGAGGCTCAACTATGATTTTGAAAAATTCACATTATTTTTAGAGTTACAACCTATTAAAATAATTATCGGCGTTTTTCTTAAAATTTCTCCCCTCTGTTGTCATAAAACATGAATAAAAATCCACTTTTAAGTTATATGTTTCAAAAATTTTAGTTGAGCCTCTGTACAGAGGTCTGAGCTATATACAAGCAAAATATTATTATAATAGAAGCCTTTTTCACAAAAGGAGAATATCTTGAAAATGGGTCATTCTATGTTCATTTTTTGTCAAAATATTGTACTTAAATAATTTTTTTTATTGCAATACTATTCTTAAAACAATTTTATATACATTTTCTAATCTAAGTGACACTAAATATCATAAATATTATCCATTTATACACTTTTACAAAATCACGGTTCCGAACGTAGTCGGATACATTAACTTATTTATTTTGGTTTTTTTATCGTTTTATTTTAATGTTTTAAAAATTTTTTGGAATCTGAGTTGCGTTTTTTGACACATAATTAAATTAAATGCTTATTCTTATTTCAAAAGCTAACAGCATTTTAATTTCTTTATGTGTAACTGAGATTTAACAATAATAGGGTTTTTTTAAGGTGATATTATTATTATTATTATTCCCTTTCCTTAGAAAGTCTGGAAGAAAAGAAGCTCAGTCTTCAAGAGGGTTTGGATTTATTACAAAATCTACCATTTAAAATCAGTGATGTACTAATAGAAGATTTTTCAGATGAAGAAGTCCCAAGAAATAATCTGCTGAAATTTTCATTAGATTCTTATGATTACCAAGAGACTGAACACGACTCAAGGTGCAGTAGTTTATGTTAAGGAAATACCATGTTTCCTACCCCAGGAAGCAAAACTTTAAAAAGCATTTTTAATCGGAACCTCACTCAAAATGCACAACGTGTAATGAATTTCTGTGTATTAGTAAAAAAAAAAAAAAATGTTTCTTTGAATATTATCAAATTGAGTTTATGTGTAAAAGCTGTTTTTATGCGCAAAAAAAGTAAATGAATTTTAGAAATTTTATAATCTTTAAAAATAAATGTTATTCGGTCTTTTCGTATTATGAGAATATTTTCTTTGTGGACTGACGGTACCTTAAAGTACTAATTTAATTAATTAGCCCTAACGGATTAAATTTCCCAAATTTGAGTATTTTATTTATATACATCCCTTAATTTTCAATGTAGTGATTCAAAAAAGAGGGGTCAATAGTTTTCAATGTCTGTAGACATGAAAGACTCAGAAAAGATTACTCCTCTCGCCATCGGAAAATCTGCAAAACCTCGGTGTTCCAAGGGCATAAGCTCGTTCCCTATCATATACTGCTCAAACAAGAAAGCGTGGATGACCACCGAACTCTTTAATGAATGGTTGGTTTCCTTGAACACTGATATGAAAAGCCGGAAAACGCGTATTCTCTTATTTTTAGACAACTGCATTATGCATAATAGCACAACACCTTTATCAAATGTGGAAAAAAACCCTTCAATGTTTCCCTAAAAACTCAACCTCAGAACTTCAGCCACTCGATCAAGGCATCATACATAATTTTAAAACTTTTTATCGGTGTGAAGTCATTAAATGCGTTTTAGATAACCTCGAAAATTAGCAGAATGTAACTATTTTATCTTAACGGCTTTGGTCAACGGTTTTTCTGCTGGGGGTTGTATGTGAATAATTGAATTCTATGATTAAAAAACCAAAGTTTTACGCATTCTGGTGTATTAAAACCCAGAATTGTAATTAAGACAGGAGAAGCCTTTTGACGACTTTTGTTTTGATGAATCTTCTGATTTCAACAATTTTATGATCATTTGAATTTTTTAATTCAGTTGCCACGTCTGCCAGATGTACATAAGTTGGGATATCGAAAAGTAGGAATCGCGAAGTAAACCCCTCCCATATTACGTTGGCTTTACCGGGGTAATTAAAATTTGGTTACCGTATTTTCCTGTATATAATCCGCGGATTATGTGTTTAAAAAGTTTCAAATTTCGTTGTGCGGATTATACGCTGCCACGGATTATCTGAGAAAAAACATTCTCCATCAGAAAAGTTAACAAAGTTTTGAAAGAAATGCTGTTTATGTTTTATAAAATAAATAATAGATGGCGCTTTCACGACTCGGCTGACGTATTACGGCCATAATTAGTGTTTGTCCAATTACTTTCAAGAACGAATTCGGTTCCTCGGAAGGAAATGGCAGTTACAAGTCGCTGGCGTCATTTACAACTTTGTCTTGACTAGAGGTGTTGCATCCTTTGAAAGTTTTTATCATGATGAAGCGTATAAGCGTGTTACCTATACTGCAGACTTCAAATTAAACGCTGTAGAGAAGGCTAACGAAGTTGGAAATCGAGAAGCTGCAAGATTTTTCAACGTTGACGAATCGAATATTCGTTTGTGGAGAAGGAACAAGACTAACTTCGAAAATTGCGATAGACGTAAAAGGGTCGATCGTCGTGGAAAACCTCACTGGCCAGAATTAGAGGCAGAAATAAATAAATGGATTTTAAAAGAAAGGGATGATGGGAAAGCTGTCTCGACAGTTAGCATCAGAATGAAAGCCCAAGTTATTGCAAGCGAAATGAATATTGTTAACTTCTCTGGTGGGCCCACGTGGTGTTACCGGTTTATGAAGAGAAACAATTTAGTCGTTCAACGGTCGGACAGAAATTACCTGATTACTGGGGAAAACAATCTGACGACTTTTTGACATTTTGCAAGCAAATTATTGTTGAAAATAATTTTACAGAGGATTTGATTTTTAATATGGACGAAGTTCCATTATCATTTGATATTCCACCTACCAGGACCGTCGACGTTCAAGGAGGAAGATTATTCGCCGCCAAAACTGCCGCGGATTATACGCCACTACGGATTATACGATGTTTTTTTACTCGAAAAAAAGGGCTCTGCGGATAATACGCCGCTGCGGATTATATACAGGAAAATACGGTAATAGCTGTTATTTGAACAGCGTATACAGGATCCGAGGTGTTAATTTTTATTTTTCCGCTTCGAGTGAAGTACATGTGTGTTATATTGTCATGCCTAGATATTTTGTTCTTTAATTCAGCATGTAATGAGTGGAGATTCAATTTAGGGATGCTACCTGCTTTTTCTGTATGTTCAAGTAAAATTGTAATTTCATTAAATCTTTTATTGCCAATTCGCAAAATTAGTTCTTGGGCAGTTTAGGCAGATTTAAAATATTTAAAGTCTGCAGCTTCAGTCATGTTCTCAGTCATTATGTAGCTTGTTTCATCTGGTTCAGTAATCCAGAATGAGGAGTGACTCAGCTCGAGTCTCCTTTAGGTAAGATTGATTGATTGAATATTAACGTCGCACTGTTCAGCTACACGAGGGCTTTTCGTGACGGACCACGTAATTTTGAACCACGGTCAAGTAACGTGGATGACGCCTCAGCTGGCACACCCCTCTCCTAACTACTTCACCACACCAACGGGAGGACGTTTCAGCTCTCGACAGATTTAACGTGCATCGCTGCCCTACACGGCGGGTCTTTAGTGGTACTGGGCTCGAACTCGTGACAAGGCAATCCACGATCCGATACCTATACCACTCGGCTGCCGCGGCCGTTCCTTTAGGTAAGAAAAATATGGAAAAAAAAAAAGAAATTTGAGGACTTCCAAAATCCAGATAAAAGGAAATAAATTTTGCAAACCTCTTTCTTAGAGTTCTAACAAAGTAAATTAATCCAATGAAAAAAAAAAAGACACAGCGAAAATTGAAGATTTTCTTAAGTTCGGCAATACTATGTATACCCGCTTTCCAACTTAGTTCAACCTTCCTTGTCCAAGAACTTCTCTCAATCCTAATGTGTTGCTAAAGACCATGATTCCTGTTTATTGGTGTTTTTTTAATGCAGCACTTTAATGACAAATAAAACAATCACCGATCCATGTTTGTTTTTTACTACAAAATAGACAACCTCCCAATCGGTATAACAGCCTTTGTCGCTCCATATCCCACACAAAAATATTAACTGTAACTGTAACCTCCCAATCGTTTTGAAACGATATATTTTCGAAAATCAAAATTTTATCGGAGCATAAGGCGTTAGCCAAGTCTCCACTATTTCAGTGTTTTCACTGAACTGAACTGAACTATATTTTCGAATATTTTCCCTGGCAAGATGGGGGCTGGGGTAGCCCAGTGGTCAAGGTATCGGATCATGGCAGGCATGTCATGAGTTCGAGCCCAGTACCACCTGAGACCCGCCGGAAAGCGATGCAGGTTAAATCTGTCGAGAGCTCAAACGTCCTCCCGTTGGTGTAGTGTGGTAGTTTGGAGAGGGTGCCAGCTCAGGTGTCGTCCACGTCACTTGACCATGGTTCAAAATTACGTGGTCCGTTGCCAAAAGCCCTCGTGTAGCTGAACGGTGTAATGTTAATATTTATCACTCACTCGCATGTAAGATATGAAAGTTAGTTAGAAATTAGTTCACCCCATAAAATTGACGTTCTCCACTCTTATCTGTTATCACTAACCGTAATCGTTCCAAATTGAAAAATATCAATTTGTGTCCATACGACACCGACAGCAAAAAGCAAAATTGATGTTTTTGATTTCTTGACAAAGAATTTCCCACCCAATTTTTATTACAATATTCTTAAATAAGTAAATTTCTCTGAGTAATGGGCCGTGACCGGAATCTTAAGGCTCGGTGGGCCTCAGGTTAAGTATCGCTTCGCTTTCGTATTGGCGCGCTATGTGAATTTAGTTATTAAATCTTTGCACATGTGTTTTTTGAAAATAGTACGTTTTAGTTATGGCTATGTAGCTGCAAACATTAAAAAAAAAGGAATTAATATTCGTGATTGGAATATATGCTCCGTTAAATATTTTAAGGGGAACAATTTAGAGATGTAGTCTAGGATGAAATATGTTTCAATTTTTCACGAGGTCTTTTAGAGTCTGTAAAAATGAGAATCTTAACATCGGATGAAAGACCTTCATGGACCCTCTAGAAGGGCGCAGCGGATCCCAAGGAGTCCACTGACCGCAGTTAAAGACCTCCACAATAATAAACAATCCACTATTTTCACGCAAATTTACTACAACCACAGCGCATCTTTTTGGTTCTAGATGGCGCTGCACACTTAACATACGCAAACTTTTTTTAATATGTTCTAGAATAAAAATACTTTTTATATGAGATCTATTTTTGTTGGAAAAAATGGATAATTTATGATTGAAATTCCTTTTGTTCAAAAGTTGGATTTTAAGAAAGCATTTGACTTATTTTTTACTTTTGTATAATGTGTGCGAGAAATTCAAATAGAAGAGCGATTTGTTCAAGAAATATAAATTGGTTAAATTTGGACGAAAATACCAGAAAAGGAAGGATCAAGAAAAAAATGCATACTTTTTTTTTTTTAAAAAGTTACACACAAAATTTTTTGTAATAGGAAACACGGTCAAACATAAGTTGAACTGCTAAATGCTTTTCCCACCATAAACTTTTAATAAATAATTAAGCTATCTTAAACGTTACATATAAATTTAAAACATAGAAAACAATTAGCAATTAACACTTTAATTTCTATTTCTTTGCTTTATCATTTTAGTAAAGTTCCATGCAAAACTTTCCCAAAAATTGTAATATTAAAATTTTTTTACACGTGTTGTTCATTATGAATTCATAAGTCACTTTCGCTTTAAAATCTAAAAATTAGGCAGAACTTGTCAAGTTTGTAAGAGTAAAATAAGGAAGCTTATGATTTTTTTTTAAGAAATGGAGTAAATTTTTTTAAAAGCTAATATAATTTAACTCTTGTAATCTGAGTATAGTAATAAGCGAAATAAAATTATTTTAATGTAAAATAGTATGAAAAGAGAGACATGATTTTTTTATGAAAGTAAAAATTGCCTTATGTACATTTCTGGAAAATGGACAGGTATGTGACTAGAAATAAACTAAATCTG
This sequence comes from Trichonephila clavipes, assembly GCA_019973935.1. NCBI lineage: Eukaryota > Metazoa > Arthropoda > Arachnida > Araneae > Nephilidae > Trichonephila > Trichonephila clavipes. The sequence goes on along the minus strand of BMAU01020529.1, from coordinate 381,084 downwards.
TATAAATTAGCTGTTTTAAATATAATCCACACTAACTTCAAAGTAATATGAAATATTTTATTTGAGTGAAAAATATTGTCTTTACATATAATGTAATTGTGTCAAAAAAGATAAAATAAAATAGAAACGCATTTAATCACTTAAAATACTTTTTATTTTCTTTATATTCTAATTATGTTATTAGAATATCGCGTTGTTGTAAGATAGTCATAATTTTTTTAAATAAAAGAAGTGTTTTTTTTTCTTGAATTAGATTTCAAAATAAATACGCTATTATATACTATGGTGTTTCTAAAAAATTTCCTTTAATTAAAACTCACTAAAACTAACATGAAATTACAAAAGATTAGAAGAAAAGATATTTAAATATTTAAAGGTAATGTCTTTTTTGTTCCGTTTCGAATATGAATTTTCGATCGTAAAATTTAACAGCAGCAAAAGGTATCAAAGCAGTAGCCTGAGCAGAAATAAAGAACGAAGCAAATAGGTATAGCGGGGACAACGCTCTCTAGCGGAGGAGAAGTGCAACAGTCGGTATCCAAGAGTACAATATATTTAAAGTAAATTGTCACAGAATAATTATTTGATAATACCTTTTGTTATGCTCATTAGTTTACAGTTGTTAGTCTACACAAGTAAAAATTGCTCTCGTGAAAGTATTTTGCAAAAACGAAATTAGCCTTTTTGTAATATCTTTTTGTCAGGACGCCATCTATGGGTCTTGCACAGCGTTATCTATCGGAATTAGTCATAATAACTGTGTTTATTTATTGGAAAAGTTTGAAGTTTATTATTTTATTTTTCTGGAGAAAAAATTCAAAATTTACTGTGGATATTATATAAGTAACAGTTCATTATACAACATTCTTGAAATTATATAGCTTTCATTTAATAGATATCTTAATATTCTGTGTTAAAATGCATGGTTTTATTTTATATTTAAAAAAAGGATTGATTTAAATACGTAAATGTATTTTATAAATACAAGCTTATTTTTTTTAAATTATAAGAGTAGAATTTAATGTATTGTGTTGTTATATAATCCTTTATTTATTTTATTTTATTTTTTTTTGTTGCATTTTTAAGTTTGTAACTGATTTCTGTTCACGTATGAAAATTAGGGACAGCAGATGGCGTTTCGATATTTCTTCCAAGCATTGTAACCTAAGTTTGGAATACTTATTGGGATTATTCTTTGGGTTGAGAGAGCAAAATAGTTTGAATTAATGAATTTCAATTCTCGTCATCTAAAATCTAATCTAACTTTTAAGTTGTGAGAAATAATAGATTGTGACGAAAATTGATGATTTTGAAGAAAAGAAATTAAAAGTATCTGATCAACTCTTTTCCATTTCCTAAATTTTCGAATGTTTAGTGTGTATGTGTCCCATTATTACAATAGTTACTGAATATCAGATCTTCTATCAATAATACTTATAACTGACTTGTCTCAACGCTGAACTTCCATAAAAATTTTAATACATTTCCTGTTGAATTGTTTTATATCTAAGTTCTAATGCACATAAAAGTAAGCTATTGTTAGCAATAAATATTAAAATATATTTTGAGAAAGTTGAAGAAGATATTTCTTTTCTCTCAATTTTAATCAATCAAATTTTTGATTGCATTTTTTCTCAGTATTCCCTTCGAAAAAAACTGAAGGATTGGTTCGTCCTTCACTAAGCGTTGTCTCAAGCACCAAAAATTCTATCTTTGTTCCTTCGTCAGGCAAAGCAAAGCGAAATTCAGTTAACTAGTGGTTCGCTTCGAATTATTTTTAAAATATCATGAATATCGATAAAAATCGTCACTTTTGATGCTTAGTATTTGACATATTTGGAATTTCTTTTTTCTTTGTTTTCAACATTTTCTGTAAGAAATATGAGGTGCTTTCGATTTAATAATTTTGATTTCATTGCATTGAAAAATGCCTTCAAAATAAAATACTTTTAAACCAAAAAAATAAATACAATATGATTTTAAGACATTTGAATACCAAATGAGTGCATAGCATTTTAACTCCCCTTTGCTACAGACGTCACTTTAAACCGCCTCGATTTGAGGAAATTTCACGCATGCGCGGTATTCATGCGGCTTTTGGTGACGTCTCTCAATTCTTGGTTTATCTCTCATCCAAGGAAGGTCACATAAATCTGAGAGAAATATACCACAGTAAATAAAACAAATAATTTTATGTACCTTGGGTGGAGCATACTGGTCTGGGGTTGGGGACTACTGCTGTAACAAATAATTCAGCTCAGTGTTCCAAAGTTTAATGTTGTTCCACTTGATAGATTCGAAAAAAATGACTTGCATTGCTCTTCACTACTCGATGAAATTGACAGTACATCAAAATGTTCTTTTTCTGCTGTTTCACATGATGAATAATATTATTTGAAAAAATATTTTATTGAAACAACCTCGAAAACATTTACTTAATTTATTAATCACTTAAGAAAAATAAGAATATCTACACCACTCTTTTTAACAAAAACTTTTTAATATTATAGAATTTTTAAGTTTAAATTGCCATTGCATTTTTCACAATATCTAGAAACGGATGGTTACATGTCCGTAATTATATACATAAATAGGCTAAAAAGTATAACAGGGAAATGTAAAGTGGGGGTGCCGAAAGTACGATTGTTTCCTAAAAGCCCTTCGAATACAATTTTCTTCACAAGTCCTTACAACTCTTCCCCATTTGTTTGCAAGTACATTTTATCATGTTAATATTTTAATTAAAAACTCTATGGGAAATAAGAAAATAAAGGAATTTTTTTAGATTAATTTTCTATGGCATTCCTAAAGCCCATAAGGACAGGAAGAATCTTAATGTTAAAAATAACCTAAATCACCAGGGGACGCTGACATCGTCAAGGAAAGGGAAAATTTCCTTCATTACCAAAAGGGAAAATTTTGAAAAGTGTTTTCCAGTTTAGCATAGCGAGTGTGTCCGTGCCATTATATTTTTGAAAAGGATATTTCCTTTGTATCTAGCTGTAAGTAATTTTTCATTATTTAACGATTATTAATGAACATCAACATTGTTTTAAAAACTAATTTCATATTGATTTTTACAAAATATTAATGAATAATTTAAATAAAAAAAAAACCACGTATTTTCTTAGAACTTATGGATGAATTCAGATTGATTTATTTTCTTCTGCAAATCGAAAGCAATTCAATATGAATTTAGTGTCAAACATGTAGCAATCTATCAAGGAGATACAATCCATAGTAATAATAATTTTGTATTTCAGGTCAGTAGTGTGTCCATTTTTTATTTGAAAAGCAAATTTTCATTGGTTAGCGGTAAGTAATTTGTTTTTCATTATTTAACTATTATTATTTTTACATCAACATTGTTTAAAAAATTAATTCCGTATTGCTTTTTGCAGAATAATGAATAATTTTTTTGTAAAATAAAAACCACGTTTTGTTTAGGGATATGGATGAATTCAGATAGATTTTAGTTTCAAACATGCAGTAATTTTTAATCAAGAAAATTTAATCCATTCTAATAGTAATTCTATTTTATCTTTTTTTCAGTATTAAAGGATAGTTGAAGGAATTCTTAATGGGTATCAAGAATACTTACTTTTATTACATAAATTTGTGTGTTTTTATTATCAATTGTTCTTTATTTTTTAAAAAATATGTATTACTTGTAAGATTTAGTAATGGATAGCTTTAAATGTATTGAATGTGATAAGACCTTATCTACAGTTTCAAACTTATATCCACATGCGAAATTGATTCATAATAAGGTAAGTACAATTAAACACAGGTAAGATGTATTATTTGCTGTGTAGAACTCATTTCTAAAAAGGCCTTGGAGGATCACATTGATTTGGTACATAATATTACAATGGAAAAGGATACTCATACATTTGACACTTTTAAAGATTTTAAGTTATGGAAAGAAAGCATTGAGAAGTAAACTAGTTCTCTCTCTCTCTCTCTCTCCTTGTATGTGAAAAATACTGGAAGTAAATCAGGGAAAATTGGTGGAAAAATAACCTACTTTTACTGTCATCGTAATGGTTTTTATAATGCAAGGGGTGATATTAAGAGAAATATGAAAATAGCTGGTAGCAACAAGATTAATGGAAACTGCCCTTCAAAGATGAAACTATATGAAGACATTGAAAGCAAATTGACTGTGGAATTCACAAAAACCCATGTAGGACATGGGATAGATTTGGGACAGATGAAAATAACTAGAGAAGAAAAAGAAGATATAGCGAAAAAACTAGAAAATAAAATCCCTGTCGAAGCTATCTTGGATGATATTAGAAATTCAATCAATCAGAAACTAGAAAGAATTCATTTAATAACACAGCAAGATATAAAAAATATTTAATAGGAATACAATATAAGCTCTGATGGTATTTTGGATTCAAATGATGTGGTAAGTGTCAACAAGTGGGTTGAAGGCCTGAAAAACAGAAGATTCTCCAATAGTTCTCTTCAAGGACCAGAACATTTTTGACAAAAATTTATACCCTGGTATGAAAGCTGAAGATTTTCTACTTGTAATTATTCAATGCTTCGCAAAAAGATAAAATTTTATGGAAACGATACTATATGCTTGGATTTTACGCATGGAATGAATGCATATGGGTTTGATTTAGCGACACTATTAGTTTTGGATGATAAGAGAGAAGGATTTCCAGCAGCATTCATTTTAAGCAATCGACAAGATTCTACAGCGTTAACTCTGGCATTTGCAGCTATTAAGGAACATACTTGTATTTCTGCAAGAGTTTTGATGACAGATGATTCTGAATCTTTTTTTAATGCATGGAAGACAGTTTTTGGCATTCCTGAGAAAAGACTATTGTGTACATGGCATGTAGATAGAAGTTGGAGACGTAGTATTGCCAGGTTGATAACGAAGAAAGAAATGCAAGTTGAAGCTTACAAGATTGTCCGAAGTCTTTTAGTAGAAACAGATGAAGCAGCCTTCGATATAATGTTAAAAGAAGCACTGAAGATGTTTGATGAAAAGGAGGAAATGAAAGAATTTAAAATATATTTTGAACAAACCTACAGTAAGCGAAGTGAAGTATGGGCATATTGTCACAGGAAGTGGTATGGAATAAATACCAGCATGCATATTGAAAGTATGCATAGGACGATAAAACACGTGTATCTCCAAGGGGGAAAAGTCAAGCGACTAGATACGGCATTGTTTAGTCTAATGAAATTCGTAAGAGACATTGATCGTAAGAGTATTTGATCGACTTTTTCTTTGGAGAAAGGTAAGGTTTCTTCAAAAATATCTCAGCTGAGGAAAAGACATAAAGTTGGCCAAAGTTTAACCAGCTTATGCATTGAAAATAATGAAGATGAATGGTCAGTTAGCTCCACAAGAGGTAAGGACATGTATATTGTTAAAAGAAATGTTATGTGCTCCAAAGAATGCACTTTGATGTGTAGGGAATGTAACCACTGTTTGCATAATTTTACATGTACATGCATTGATAATGCAGTTCAGTGGAATATGTGCAAACATATTCATTTTATTTGCAGCAAAAATTTGAATAAAATCAATAGTACTATATTAGACGAAATACCATCCTTAGAGATTCACGTGTAACAGATGAAGAAATGATTATTTGTGAAGATCGAAAAGGTTTTGGAAAAAGAAGCACATGTGGATAATTTGAGGGCCACATCTACACGGGCAGAAATTTCCAAGGAAGAATTCCTGAAAGAAGGCATGCAATTATTAAATAAAGTATCCCCAGAACAATGATAACATTTGAACTCTTTTAAAAAAATAATGTCGATTCATCGCATTTATTCCCTGAAGCTAATCAAGAAATTGTATCAAGATCTTTGAATATGGAGCCGCCAAATAAAAAGATAAAGACACAGAGATATGTTTCAACAAAAAAGAAGACATCTCAGAAAACTTCAACACTGCATTGAGAAAACCTGCCCAAGAAGAATGTCAAAGTGTATCAAGTGTCTGGTTTTGACAGCAAAATCTGTATAAAAATTAATTTTTGGTTTTAACATTATTAATTTCAGATAAAATGACTGGAAATTAAAAGAGGTGTTAATCTAATAATAATTTTAGAATTTTCAGGTATCCATGTGCGATATATGAAATTTTCTACTGTAGGTGTTTTTAGATCATAGTGCAATATTTTAGTGCAATACTGATTAACTAGAAGGTGTGTTTAATAATTCCTTACGATTTAAGCGTATGTGCAATACATGTATGCTCCTTTTTATTATAGGCAGTTTTAGGTCATTCCAATATAGAGTTCCTGATTCACAAGAAGGCATTTAAAAAATTTTAAGTCTATATATTTAAATTCCTGGCTAGTATGTAATGTGCAATATATATATTCATTTTTACTGTAGGTTTTAGATCCACACACATGTTGTGAAAACTCCAGATTAACAATGTATTTATAATAGTTGATTTAAATAAATAAAAAAAGAATACATTTGAATTTTTGCAAATGGGTAACTGTAAAAAATAACCTGGTTATATGCATAAATTTAAAGTCTCAATAGTAATAATATTGAAACAACTTAAAGTAAAAATTTCTTAACTGAACTCCTATCTTATTTGCTATCACTTCCTCATTAAAATAGTTGACATAATAAAGTTCAGTCATGTTTAATTCTAAATATTGCAAGTGATTTACAAACAAAAACTTCAATATATTTTTTCAGAAGTTGATTTTGTTCTCTATCCTAAAGATACCCCTTTGTAGAGATCCAACTGTATTCACCTCTCTGTGGCTGCTACCTTGACGTGGTAGAGAAGCTTAAGTATCATTTGAAATTTCAAATGGTATAACTAAAAGCAATCTTAAACTAAATTATTCATAATAAAATTTCAGTTTATGAAAACTAATTTAAATAAACAATTTGTATTTTAATGTATTGATCTTTATTTCTAGAAAGAAAATATTCTTTTTAAAACTTGGATTCACTTATAATTTCAATATTTTACGTATGGTTTTCTAAAGAAGGAACTTTAAATAAAATTTCTATAGTTATTCTAAGTTCTTTTTTGGACTCAAACAATTAAAGAAAAAAATTAATCTAACTTATTAAAGGGAAGTCTAACACACATTTCAGATGTAAAAAAAAATTACTGTTGCATTATCATTTATATTTTTTTGGTGACAATCACTTATAATTTCCAATTTTTAGAGTAATAAAAATAGAATCTAACCTAATCTTAATATATTTTTCTCTTTTCAGGACAGAACATTAGTTAATCTTCTGTAATAATTTATTTTACATTAACCTTGCATTTATCTGTCTTTATAAAGGGTCATTAATTCTCTCGTGTGTTTCTGATTAAAACAGTAATAGTACAGATTAAGACAGTCTTAATTGTGTCTATAATTTAATAAATTGTATCTTTTTATAGAACCATGAATTTTTCATCAAACCTAATTATGTTAAATGTGCAAACATTTGATCTTCAAAGTGAATTTCTGTTATACCAAAATCTTGATTCTAGTTGTTAAATTTGGATAAAAAATTATCTATACCTTCATGTGCTGTAATTGATAATATTTTACTTTTTGTGTACATGTGTGTGGCTCTTTTATTTTGGTTTACACCATTTCATATTTACACCTTGGAAGTTCAGAAACCTGCCTTACATTTTCAAGAATATAGGGAATATTTAAATGAAAGGAGTGTGAAAAATACTGCAAGGTAATGAATGCATTTGACATATATATGTATATTAAAAAATAAGTAATACTACTCAAATGTATGTAAATATCTGGTTTAGAACTTTGAAATGAGAAAATGTATACTATTTACAAGATGAGTCACAATTTATAAAAGGTATGTTCGGAAAACTAGTGATAGAAGCCGAAAACTGTTATCTTGTACAACTTTATACCAAATTGAAAGGTTGGTAATTTATAACTGAATGTCATTTTCTTTTGTACATTAGATATTTGTATGTAAAAATATTTGTTATGTTACTTTGGAAATTTCAAACCAAACAAAAATATGGATTATGTACATTCTTGACTTATTTTTTTCAGGGTACTCGTTTAATTTATTTTTATTTCTGTTTTATAAGAATTTTGTTTGAGATACTAGCTGATGTTTTTTATTAGGCTAAATGCAGTGCTTCTCAAACTTTCACTACTGGCGCCCCCCTTTTCAATCACAATTTTTATCGCGCCCCCCTTATACATTAATAATGTTCTGAATGCAATAATAATGCACTTTTTTTTACGCTAAAGCAATAATCTTAATTATAAACCGTACAAATTCATTACATAAGTATTAAATATTGTATATGTTGCTTTTAAGCAGCAAAAAAAATAAGTAATAGGATTATTATTATGTTATTGTTCCTTTCAATAATTTTTAAATTGGAACATATTGCGAAATGCGATGGCTGCTTAGAAGACAAAATATAGAAAGAACTCAGTGGGTCAATTTCTGATCATATAAGCATTCCTTTGAAAAATTTGCTCTGTAAGACAAGCCCATGGAAGTCGCTCATACTTATTCTTAATTTAGCATTAATTAATTAGTTATAAAATACTCTGTGCAGCACTGATACATTAAAAGTATACCGGCTGAAGCACCCGCTCTTTGCACGAGTTCATTTATAAGAAAATAAAACATTATTGATATAATCGCTGAATTTTAAGGAGAGATAAACCAAGTGCGCGACGATGTTTACAAAAATGTAAAATGATTTTTTAAAATCATTGCTCAAATTATAATTAATTTTAAGCGAACTGAAATTTTAAGCCTCACAGAATTAGCATTTATAATTGAAGTTGAATAATGAACAATAGTATAAAATTCCGATGAAAAATAATTGCATTATATATATTATTTTAAGTGAAAAGACTTCAACATGTTTTAACCCTGGAGCAGGCACGCTCTCGATACTAATGGTCGAGTGGGGTTATTGTGAGTCACGCCAATCCTTTTTTTTATAATTATTTTTATAGTACGCAATAAAAATCGTAATTCCAGTGAACAATTTAATTAAGAGAAAATATACTCACCTACTTTCAAGGACACAGAAAATATTTCGGAAAAAAAGTTATCACACCGGGAACTTAGTCGAAACAAGTACCTTAAGATTGTAAAAAAACGTTTGTCACTCCCAAAAAAAAGAGGGAGATATGTGACAAATATATTTTAGTTCACACGTTAAGACTGTCAAACAGGAGGATAGTGTCAGAGCCATTTTTTGGTAACAATTAAACAGTTTTGCCAGAATTACCGATTTCGTGCACTCTGTGCTCGGCGTGACAGCTCCGGATTAAAAGTGCATTTATTACAATATGGATGCTCAAAAAAAATATGTAAAACGTTTTTCATTATGCTTTATGTGTTTGGGAATAACTCATAGAAATAAATCTTGACCAAGTAATCCTTCAAAGTGCTCTCTGTGCTTTTCCAAAAATCATAAAAATATTTTACAAGGAAAAAATCGCAGCAGAAATAGTTTATTTTCAACTTCCCTAAACGAAAAAACAAATACATAAGAGCAGGGACGTAACTAACCGTACAAGTAAGTTCGAAGGTCAAACTGCAGCAAATACATTCTGCTGCCTACAGCTGATGACAATAATATAACATTGATGAATTTTTTTATCTTTCTAAAAATTTTTTTTGATTATGGGTCTGGGTTTTGTTTTTTCTCATTTTTGTTTGAAAAGAAACCGTAGTAAAAAAATCTCTCATCATGGGATTACAGCAAATCAAATAAAAAGTTTTTTATTTGGTTACAGTATCAAAGATAGCTAAAATGTGGTTTTGAAGTAGAAGCTTTTATTTTTTATGACGTAATATCGCAGATGATATCTATAAATTATATTAGTGTAAATGTGTATTTTTTTATTATGTCAGAAAGTATTTTGTTTTACTTCATTCTAGTAAATAATTTTTTTAAAATCTTTTATTTTCGATCTGCTCGCGCCCCCCTTGTACGTTTATCGCGCCCCCCGGGGGGCGCGCCCCACAGTTTGAGAAACACTGGGCTAAATGTATTTATTATTTTAGTCTTTTAAAGAATATTTGTTAGGGACTATTCAATGGACATCATTGCATTTGTATAATTGTTTTAATTAATATTCATTTTAATTGTACTAATATTGTGGATGTTAATTACATATGTGTATATATAGTGTTGAAATTTTGTTTGAAATAAAAAATTTCTTTTGTACATGAAATTTTTCATTTGAATGGATTACATTACACAAATAATTGTAATTAATACATTGCGATAACTTTTATGAATTATTCATGAAAGTTTTTCAGGTTACCATAACTTTAAAAAATAAGTACAAAATTGAATGTAAACTAAGTTATTAAGAATTAAAAATATAGATTATATTTACCCTTGTTTGAAAGACAATACATTAAAATCACTACAGAAGTATTAGAAATCATTCAGCGATATTTTTTACTCTATATCAGTGGTCTTCAAACTGTGTTCCACAGAACCCTGGGGTTCCAAAAGTCAAAAAAAAAAAAAAAAATGGAGAAGAAACAAATATGTATGCAAAATGGATTCATGTTCTCTATGAAGTTTGTACAGTTACCAGTATCTAAAGCTCATCCTATTCATTAAAACTAAAAATTTTACTCATATATAATGACTTTATTTTGCAACACTTTTAAAACTTTTATTATAATAAAAGAATACTAAAATGTGTTTTATATTTATATATACTTCCTACTAAATTGTGAATATTCTGTTTCCTATCTCGGGGGTTCACAAGAATTTTATACTCATTAATCAGCACAATGTCTTGCAAAACAAAATACTTTCTAATGAAAAATGCACCTTTTTACATTTGTGGAAAACACCTATAAAGGTGGAGTGAGCGAATATTAATGTTCAGCTACATGAGGGCTTTTGGCGACAGTCCTCGTAATTTTGAAATATGGTCAAGGACGACACCTGAGCTGGAACTCTCCTCTCCTAACTACTACACCAATGGGAGGACGTTTAAACTCTTGACAGATGTGCATTGTATCCCTACACGGTGGGTCTTTAGTGGTACTTGGCTTGAACTCGTGACATGCCAGCCATGATCACTAGGCTACCGTGGCACTATAATGAGGGAAAAGGAACAAATTATCCACACAGTTGATGTTAAAATCTAAGAACAGCTGTTAAATTTTAGGTTGCAAAATACACAGGATTTCTCACACAGCAATAAACATTTTAATGTTTATTGTTCAAGTTTTTCAATGTTCATTTACATGTTCAAGTGAAACATATTTCTCAACGTAAGAAGTGGCTACAAAAACAAATGAAATTCGGAACACATTTAATGCGATTGCTTTTAATCTCAATAGACCTAAACTTCGAAAGTTTGTGTAAAAAACATTAGCATATATCCCAGTTACTAAATATAATGCATGGGTACGTGATACTTGAATCGCAAATTTATCAATGAGTAAACTATATTAATAAAAAATTAGATTATACTTTTTTTTAATTCCCTTAGCATTAAGTACCTATAACATATTGATGTTGATTTATACTTTAAATATTATTTTTGGGATATATTCTTCGAAGTATGTATATGGAATGGGGTTCAACGAAAACACTTTCTAGTTCTAATGGTTCCAGGAAAGCACCTTCAAGTTCTCGGCGTTTTGTGAGTTGAAATTTTGAAGACCACTGCTCTATATCAGTTAATATAGTATTTTTCAGGTTCTGAAATCACAGATTACCAAATTTTCTAATCAAACATCGATAATTTGATTTCTTTTAAATACCTCAGTTTTGTGTTAAGCCGATTGCACAAATTATTAATAAAACCAAATATTTTTTTCATTCTTTTTTTTTTACTGAATGAAATTGAGAAAAGTATCAATGATTTTTAACTTGAAATAGTTACTTTAGATACTAATCTTGGTTACTTTTCATTGTACTTAGGGAAGAAATAAGTCTCAGAAATTTGATATCCTTATTTTATTTATTTGAAGACAAGTAATTCATCTCATGAAATTCAAAAATACATTTACAAGGATTTAATCTTTTAATTTCGTATAAGAACACAAAACTTTTTTGTAAAAAACATGTTTTATAAGTACAACTCAAGAAAACAGAATGTACATATAACTTTGGGGGAAAAAAAATTTCTCAAACATAGTTTTATGTAAATTTCTAAAAATACATCATTAGAATCTTATGCAACCTACATTCCTAGAGAATGTTCTTATTTCTTACATCTTCAATAAACATTTTAGACTAGTATTGAAGGAAGTTATATAAAAAGATTACATTTTAAAATTGGATAACTTGCTTCATACACTGAATTGCTTTTTGGGAAAAAAATGTTTGTCTTTAACTTGTTTATTCATTTGTAGGCTAATAATTTACCTCCTAAAATTTCAAGAGAAATACTTTAAATAACAAACCATATTTTTTAACAAAAATGTACATAAAAAATCTAATTTTTATATCATAAGTAAATCCTCTCCAATAAATATGTATATTCTACTCTAATTTCCTGCTCACTCAAAAATATATTTTTTCAAATGTAAATTTTCTGCGGGAGTACATCTCCATTAGAATTTTGCAGTATTTACTCTCCAGCATTATTCTTCCTATTATTTCGTATTTATAAGGAAGATGAATGTCTTCAACTTTTACACTAACTAGGATTGTTGAAAATTATGGATTTATTGCAAGCATTAGTACATTTTATTGAAGCATTTGCATAGGATATTTTCTTTCATGTGAAAATACAAATGCAAGAAATTTAAAATTTATATGAAGACACTATAATTATACAATATTTAAAAAGAAAAAAAGATATCGAATTTTATGCTATGAACTGTTACAAATGATAATTTATTTAGTTTTTAAGCAAGTTAGAAGCTTTAATTGCAACTTTGTGATGAAGCATTTTTTTAACTACTTTTAAGACCATTGTTCTGTTACAGAAACTTCTGTGAAAAACACCATAACAAAAATTTATTTATTGGGGATGAATTTACATACACATTTTTTGCTTATTTTGTATGATGATGAAAAAATATCATCCTATTTTCTCAGGATTTTCTTGCCCCGAATGCTGTGATGACGCTGGATGACGCAGGATGTCACTGGGAAATGGAACGCGAAGCGTTCCTCCATCCCATATCGAGATTGTTGCTGAGTCCTTGTGTGGGTGGGCCTGCCTGAGAGAGAGTGTCCTTATTGGTGGTTCGAACGTTGCAAGTAGGCGTGGTTTTGAGATCGAGGATTTTCTTCAATACGGTTTCGGCGGGAATGTCCAAATTTTGTCTATAAGGCTTTGCTGTGGTTGGTCAATGGCACTGCGAGAGTAGGCACTCAATTGGCTGCACTGAAGCATTGGAACAAATCAGAGGGGAGGTCTAGAGAACTAGCCTGAGTGGGGTTGCAATTGAGTAAGATTAAATAAAAAATAAGAAAAAAATTAAAATGAATTTAAAATTTAAGAATTTAGCAAGGGTAGTGGTCATTCGCCACCCGGCAAGTGACTAAAATAATTGTTAGGGGGGATTGTAGGAGTCTAGGAGGATTCTCCTAGGTCTCTTGAGATCTGGCATTGGAATATAATTATTGAGCAATTTTACGTTTTCGTTATCAATATTGGGTAAGTTATTAAAGAATGAAATAGCCAGTTTTGTATATAGCTTTTAAAGGAAGAATTTTAGTATCTTCATAAATTTTAGAATTTCTGGTGTATCTATCTGCTCTAACTATATTTCTGATAATCGAGTTCTGAGCAACCTCGAGTGTTTTAATATTAGAATCTGCTACGTAACCCCACACAGGTGAACCATAAGTCAGAATTGGACGCAGAACGGCAGTGTAGAGAAGTAACTTATTGTACATATTCAATACTGAATTCCGGCTAATTAGGGGAAAGGCTCTTTGAGCTCTCCGGAATTTATCTCGCGTTTGAATTATATGTTGTTTCCATGTGAGTTTATTATCTAGAGTCAGTCCTAAGTATTTTGTGTTCTGAGACCATTGCAGTTGTGTGGAGTATAGAGTAGGAGGTGTTGGTTTTGTTTTCCTTTTGGTGAAGAGTACTGCTATTGTTTTATCAATATTAATTTTTATTTTCCAAGTGTCGAAAAAAGTTTCTAATAGTTTTAGGTGATTATTGAGTGCTAGTGTGATCGTTTTATTATTTTTATATGTTGCAAGGGTGACAGTGTCATCAGCATAAATATTAGTGGAGGTTTGGGGGTGAGTAGGTATATCGTTAATGAAGATATTGAATAATAGTGGCCCTAGCAGGCTTCCTTGAGGGACTCCATAATTAATTTTAAAAAGAATTTGAAAGTGTGTCATTAACACTAACCTGGAAGGACCTGTTAACGAGGTAGGAATTAATCAAATGAATTAGAGCAGGAGGGAAGTTGTTAGTGATTAGTTTATAGATGAGTCCACTAACCCAGACCCTGTCAAAAGCCTTCTGAATGTCGAGAAAGACAGCTCCAGTGGACCTGCCCTCTGAAATCCAGCGGTGATTTTTTCAGTAAGTCCGAGTAGTGGGTGGTATGTGGATAGATTCCTGGTGAAGCCGTATTGATTAGGATTTATGAAGTTATTTTCATTAGTAAAGGTTTTAAGTCTATTGAGAATAACATATTCAGTAATTTTACTTAAGATACTTAGTAAGGAAATCGGACGATAGTTGTCTGGGTTATGGGCATTTTTGTTAGGTTTTTTAAGGGGAATACAACTGCATTTTTTCCAATTGTTTGGAAAGTGTCTAAGAATCAAGATTTTATTAATAAGATAGGTGAGAATTAAGATAATTTTGAGAGGAAAATTTTTAATCATTTTGTTAGTGATAAGATCGGAACCGGGGGCTTTGTTATTTTTAAGAGTTTTAATATAATTTAAAATTTCATCGGGATCAGTAGGCGAGATAGGTATCGAAGGATGGTTATCAAAGAATTTTTCTAAAGTGTTAGTGATTTCCTTATCAATAGGATGATTGCAATCACCAGGTCTCTTATTTTCAGAGAAATTATTTTTGAGAGTTATTGCAAGAATATTGGCCTTCTGTTCGTCACTGTTAGCAACGCCAGAAGAGCTAGAGAGGGAAGGAATGTTAGATCTTTTTTTACGGAGAAACTTTTGACACTGCCATAAGCTATTATCGCGTGTGTTAAGAGATTCTAATTTATTATTCCAATTTTGTTGTGAGATCTTTTTAAGTTTGTGACGAATCTATACGGAACTTTATCACTAACCTTCTGAACCGACCTTTTTAGGGAAATTTAATTCCCTACCTATTTCCAATCAACTCCAAAAAGCGAACAGGATTCCTTATTATGCAGATTAAATTCAGTATTTAAGTCAAACGAAATAGTAAAGTTAGAGCAGTAGGAGATAGATATTGAAACATAGAGTTATAGTGATTTTGAATTGAAATATTGTTGTTGAAGATAAATTAACCTCATGAAGAATTGAGATTCCGAGTGGTAAATATCATTTTGAATTTAAAGTCTCACTCAAGTTTTAAGAGTCAGATTAAAGTTAAATGTTCAATAAGAACATTATTAAATATAATTCTGGGATCTCTTATCGTGGTAATTTATGCGAGATCGTTTTATTTAATAAATTAATTAATTGAATCATTAATTAATTGAGTTAATTTAAAGGATATTATCTTTAAAACCTCATAATATTAGTAGTCGAATTTGTTAATAAGTCTTTGATTTTATTTGGGAAACATATCCAAATAAAGAAAGTTATTTATAAAAATGGCTACTGGTTCTTTTATGACTCATAGTTATTCTAGTTCTCAAAGTGAGGTCCCCAGGGACCATCACAAGTTCTTTTTTAAGTTTTTCCTGTAATCTGTAGTAGTTTTGTTTGTGTGCGGGATTTAAAGTGTTATTGAATTGTTTCTTAGCTCTATTTTTGTCGCGAATGAGATTTCGAATGTAGTTAGGAGTGAAGGCGTGTTTGGTGTTTGCTATTGGTTTAGAAGCGAACTGGTGGGCGGAGCGAACGGCTGCGGTGAAAAAATCAATCTTTTCTTCGAGCACAGTGGGATTTTTAATACCTTGAAAGTCTAGTATTTTGATATTATTTTTTTAAGTTATTTTTAAAGGCGGACCAGCAGGTGGTAACTGCCCTAGCGTTGTCATGATGAATTGGGGGGGAGAAGGGAAAAAATTTAGAATAACGGGATTATGATCGGATGAAAGTTCTGCTAACGAATTAATGTTGTATGGGAAGTGAAAATTATTAATAATCGCGAAATCTATTGTGTTAGCAGATCTGTAGCCGTACCTAGTAGGGGTGTCTGGAAATGCAATGCTGAGATCGAGTGTATCAACGAAAGTTTTAAGTTGACAACCTCGAATAGAATTATTGGGGCAGTTCCACATATTGTGTGTAGCGTTAAAATCGCCAAAGATCACACAATTACTGTTGGTCTGAAGCAGATTTTCAAGATCAAGAGTGAAGAGTCTTTCGTCCGAAGATGGGGGAACGTAAACGGATATTATTGAGATCGGATTTAAATTTTGAGGGGTAATAACTACCACTGTGGCTTCAATATGATTAAGGGTGGGGGTGGGGATGTTGTAATGCGAGACATTTTTCTTAGTTAGAATTAAAGTTCCGCCGCCTGCGCGTCCGTCACCAATACGATCGTTTCGGTAGCAGTTATAGTTTGGTATGTTAATGTTGTGATGTGGTCTCAGGTGTGTTTCTTGAATTAGAAGAAGATAGGGAGAGTACTTCTCTACGAAAAGTTTAAACTCAGAAATTTTGTTAAGTATGCCGTTTGCGTTCCAAGAGCAAAGTTTCAAACCAATCGTTTTGTGACTAATCATCGTCATCGTGGTCGAGAATAGCCTCTATTAGGGCGCTTAATTCTTTCTTTTTTGAGCTTTATTAGATTTTGGGTGGGGGCTAGAGCATTAAAGTTAAGTGAAGCAATTTGTTGAGTCAAAATAGCAAGGGTATGCATAGTCTGTTGAAGAGTTTGCACAATTGCAAACTGTGGGCTATTTTCGATTAAGTTAAATTCTTGAGTAGCGGGGGGTTTATTGAATGAACGATTGGTTTGATTTTGCGAGGAAATAGCAGGAGCGTCATTTACTCGTGGTGCCATCTGTTGAGTGTTTTTGTATTGATCTGATTTCTTATTGTTGGTGGCTTGCGCGTATGTAATGTTAGGTCGGACTATGCTATCAACTACAGTTGTGTAGTTATTTTTAATAGTTTTACCTTTACGAGGCTTAGGGAAAAGTGGGCACTTTGAGTAGTTGGCCATATGGCCGTAAGCTTGGCAATTAATACAGTATGCGGTCTCGAAGCGTTGTATGGGGCAATCTTTTGTTTGATGTGCTTCTCCGCACTTCAGGCATCTAGGGATCATGTGACAGTTGTCGGACGTGGTTAAATCGGTTACATTTGTAACATTGCGTTACTCCTGTACCCTCATAACCTTCGACTCTAATGGAGAGATAGCTAAGTGTTTTTAATTGAAAGATTTTAGCGTTGTTTATATTCCGAGGGAGAGTTATCATGAAGACGGGGAGTTTTTGTTTGGTAATTCTTCCGATTAGTTGTGAAACTTTAGTGTCAGTGAATCCCTTGATCAGTTAAGTCTGACTTAATGTCGTTAATATCCGTGTTACAGGGTAGTCCTTTGATAACGACCTTTATGGGTCGTTCGTCCTTTGCGTGATGACGTGGTATTGAAATTGGTGCTGGTCGAGTAAATTTAAAAGTTTGTGGTAGTCTATGGAAGTATTAGTGTATAACTTAATGAGCTCTCCGAGAGCTTGCTGCGGATGTTGGGGAATGCAGTAGTAATTACTTTCATGTGTTCTCGCGTTTCCTCAGATGTTTTAAGCATGATAGGTGGGGGGAAGATAAGTCTTAGGTGTGTTGGCAGAGGGAGGGGGATCATTAGTTGTAGTGTTGTCATACGAGGTTCCTGCTATTTCCTGTTGTTTAAGATTTGAGAATTTATTATCAGTTTCGAGAGTAAAATTAGGCTAAGTATCAAGTTCGGCTTTTTAATGGTTTGTCTCCTGGTTGGTGAGACGAAACCGTCATCATTTTCCTTTCGTTTTTGCGAGTTAATTTTAGGGAGAGCCGGAAATTCCTGTTGAGAGATATTAGGGGTGGGAGGGGGTGTTCCATGAACAGTACAGCCTGGAGTAGTACAATAAAGAGTGCCATACTCACATTCAGCGTTGTGGTGCTGCTCTGGTAATATTTGGATGTCGCCCTATCCTTTAAGCCCTAAACTATAGGACGACTGGCTTATTTGATCAGATCGTAATGCAAATGGTCGTCGAGCGTCCCATATCTAATATTGTATAGGTTCCTTCCCATATCTAATATTGTATAGGTTCCTTGTAGTTGAAAATGGAAGTTACAATGGAGTAATAATAAATAATAAAGTGTTACATAGTTCTTCTTTAGTGTGAGAAAAATAAAAAGGTGTATAAGTTCATTTTGTAGATAGTCTATTGGAATCTTTAGTTGTTAGGCAGTCCGAAAAAGTGAGTCCTTGTTGCACTAGAGTCAGTCACGTAAATCAATCAGTTGTCAGGAGCGAGTCCACTTGTGTGCAGCGGCTCCCAAGGAGCCGTGCTTCTTTTAGGTGCAGGTGTCAGTCGGGGTGATTGATGGAGCAGGGCGAGTCATCACAGGAGAGGAAGGCGAGTCGTAAGTTGTTGTCATTCCGGTCGTCGAAGATTTCTCTGAGCAATGCTGTAACACGAGATGGAGCACTCTGGTTGGTCGGTGCTGTGAGTGAGAGAACCTCTCTATTGGCTGTGCCTTAGTGTTCACCATTTAGTAGAAATAGGGGTTTTTTAGAAAAAAGTTAAGAATTTAGATGCCTGATGGGGAGCAGCGAAAATATAATTAAAGAATAAATGAAAGATTAATTAAATAAATTTACTATATGGTTCATTCATCTATAGATGAATGAGGGGGTGCGATGCTATGGAGGATTGTACGAATCGAGTAGTATTCTCCTGGGTCTCCTATGGTGATCCATAGGAGTGTAATTTTTCATATCCAATAAATTAGAATTGTTAATAGTGGGTAAGTTGTCATAGAATTTTTTCGCAAGATCCTGGATATGTTTTTTGAGTGGGGGAGTCTTGGTGGCTTTATAAATATTTGCATTTTTCATGTACATGCAGGCTTTTACGATGCATCGAACAATAGAGTTTTGAGCATTTTCAAGGATTTTTATATTCGCGTTCGCTGCATATCCCCAAACAGGACTTGCATAGGTTAGGATGGGACGCAAAACGGCTGTGTAGAGAAGTAGTTTATTGTATAGGTAAACATTAGAATTCCGGTTTATTAGTGGGTAAATTAATTTAAGAGCTCTCCGGAATTTATCTCTTGCATAGGTAATATGGGGTTTCCAGGTAAGGTTTTTATCAAATATGATTCCGAGATATTTAGTGGTTTGAGACCAACGTATCGGTGTGGAATATAATGTAGGAGGTGTGACAGGATTACGTCGCTTCGTGAATAAAACCGCAACGGTTTTATCCACGTTAATTTTAATTTTCCATTTATTAAAGTATTCTTCGAGTAGGGCCAGGTGTTTGTTGAGTGCTATAGTGACAAAATTAGTGTTTTTGTTCGTGGCCGAGATGGCCGTGTCATCGGCATAAAGGTTAATCATGGTGCTTGGATGTGAGGGTATGTCATTGACATAGATGTTGAATAATACGGGGCCCAGTAGTGAGCCCTGCGTTACTCCTATGTTCACGTGGCGTGTGTCTGAGAGAGTGTCGTTGACTCTGACGCGGTATCTTCTATCTGTTAGGTAGGAATATAAGATGTGAATGAGAGCAGGAGGAAAGTTGTTGGTTATGAGTTTAAAAATGAGTCCGTCTACCCATACACGGTCGAAAGCCTTCTGAATATCCAGGAAGACCGCACCAGTGGTGTAGCCATTCTGGAATCCAGCCGAAATTCTTTCCGTGAGTCTGAGTAACGGATGATAAGTTGAGAGGGTTTTAGTAAATCCGTACTGATTCGGATTGAGAAAGTTAGATTTATAGATATGATCATGAATCCTGTTTAAAATTACGTGCTCCGCAATCTTACTTAAAGTAGATAATAACGAAATTGGTCGATAAGAATCAGGAAGGTATTTGTCTTTCCCCTCCTTGTGGATGGGAAAGACGATCGCAGTTTTCCAGTTGTTTGGAAAGTGATGCAGGAGCAGTATTTTGTTGATAAGATAAGTTAGAATTAGTAGGACCTTGATAGGGAAGTTTTTGATCATTTTGTTCGTTACGTTGTCTGAACCAGGTGCTTTATTATTTTTTAGAGTTCTGACGTAGTCAGAGATTTCGACCGGGTTAGTTGGGGGTGTAGGAGTGCTAGGGGGAGTGGAGAAAAAGACGTGATCCCGGCAAGAGTGCAAGTTGGTTCTTAGATTCAAAATTTGTTTTCTCCCCCTATTTTTGCATGAGATCCTTTGAATTTCAATTCAAGATCTCCTTTGCTCGGGTCGTTTATTTTCGGATCGACCCAATTCCATTTCCACGCCCACTAGCGAACGGCTTCAGATCGCAGGAAAGTGGTGCGACTGCAGAATTGTTCTGCCCATTTTTATTATATCTTGTAAAATCACTATTTCGGCCTTATTCTAAAATTCTGATGAGGAGGTGGGGCAGGCACTGTAAGTTACAAAAAGACGTGATCGTGTTAGTGACGTCAGAGTCGATGTTGGTAATGTAATTCTCTGGTCTTTTATTTTCTGTGAAATTGTCGGTAAAAGCGTTTGCAATTAAATTTGCCTTCTGTTCATCGGTGCTAGCGATGCCAGAAGAACTGTTTAAATTTGGAATGTTTGAGCGTTTTTTCCGAAGGAGTTTTTGCATTTGCCAGAGACTATTATCCTGGGGTTCGAGTGATGCTAGTTTGGTTGCCCAGGTGTTTTGGTTGTGAATTTTAATTTCTTTTTTAAGAGTGGCTTGGAATCTATTTGCTTCAGTTTTGTACGTCGGATTTAGTGTGCGTTGATACATTTTCCTGGCCCTGTTTTTGAGCGCTATGATCTGTTTAATGTGTTGTGGGGTGTAGCTGTGTCGCGTGTTTTTGATTGGTTTAGACGCATGGCTGTGGGCGGAGCTAACCGCATCGGTGAACTTTGCTATTTTCTCTTCAAGGATAGTCTTGTTATTAATGTTAGCAAAATCGGATAGATGAAAGTGGTTTTTAAGGTGGATTTTAAAGGCAGTCCAACAGGTGGTAATTGCTCTAGGGTTGCTCTTATGAATAGAAGTATTTAAGTTGAAGCTGATCATAACTGGGTTATGATCAGATGAAAGTTCAGGTATGGATTCAATAGTAAAAGGAAAGTTGAAATTACTGATAAGAGCGAAATCGAGGGTATTTGCTGAGTTATACCCAAATCGGGTGTGAGAGGCGGGGAAGGCAATTTCTAGGTTGGTGGTTTCTGCAAAAGTTTTAAGTTGAGTGCCTCTCGTAGAGTTGTGTGAGCAATTCCACTCACTGTGTGTGGCATTGAAATCGCCAAAAATCACACAGTTACTGTTGATCTGGAGAATAGTTTCGAGGTCGAGAGTGAAGAGACGATTATCAGAGCGAGGAGGAATATATATGCTAGTAACAGATACAGGATTAGTATTCGGAGGAGTAATAGTGACGGTGGTAGCTTCAACATGATTCAGGGTGGGGGGGGGGGGGTTTACATGCGGAATAGAATTTTTAATAAAAATGAGCGTACCACCGGTAGCGGGGCCGTCCGTGATGCGGTCGTTCCGATAACAAGAGTAATTATTAATGTTTGTGTTGTGGGTGGGTCTCAAGTGGGTTTCTTGTACTAGTATTAAATCGGGGTCGTACTTCTCTACAAACAATTTGAATTCAAAGATTTTACTAAGTAGGCCGTTTGCGTTCCATGAACACAAACTCAGACCGCACATTCGGTGTCTACTCATTAAAATGTTTGTCTAATTGTGCCTCTACTAGGGCGTACATTTCTTTCTTAAGGTCCTCTCTTGATTTTTTAATAGTTGCGGGGTTTGGTGCGTTTTGAGCTGAGCTCATTACGGTAATTTGTTGGACTAAAAGAGATAGTGATTGTATGGTCTGGTTAAGTGTTTGTGTTATTAAATTTAGGCATTCGTTAGTTGTATTGGTCGGCTGGGGTTGGGGGAAATTTGTCGTCTGGCGGTCTGAGTTTGTGCTTGAGCGATAGCGGGAACCGGACCGGCTCGTGGTGCCATCTGTTGGGGAACGGGAGCTTGAATTGCTGCACGCGCTTGCCTGGCGGCTTGCGCGAATGTCAGGTTAGGCCTGACAATACTCTCTACTATCGTGGAGTAATTGGGTTTTTCGAATTTACCCTTGCGGGGTTTTGGGAAGAGCGGGCATTTTGTGTAGTTGGCCATATGGCCGTAACTTTTGCAGTTAATGCAGTACATGTTCTCGACCCTCTGGATCTGACATTCAGACGTTGGGTGGGCCTCCCCACACTTCAGGCATCGGGGTTTAATGTGGCAATTGCTCGCCGTATGGTTAAAGGTCTGGCACTTGTAGCATTGGGTAATCCCTTTGCTTTCGTACCCTTCTATCGTTACAGTCATATTAGCTATTTTAGTTACTTTAAATATTTTTGCATTTTGGATATTTCTAGGTAGAGTTATCAGAAACACTGGTAGGGGTTCGTTAGTGATACGACCTGTTAGTTGGGAGACCCTGTCAACGGTGAATCCCAGATCCAGGAGATCGTCTTTAATTTCGTTCGTTAGTGTGTTTTTCGGGAGACCCTTAATCACGACTTTAATGGGTCTAAGGTGTTTGGGGGTTATTGAGTAAAATTGGAAATTTGCTTGTTGTTCAAGGAATTTGTTTAAGTTATCAAATTGATCGTGCGTATCACAGCACAGTTTTATGTACTCTCCGGACATTTTGTTGCGGAGTTTCGGCATAAAGTCAGTTACTATTTTTAGTTGTGCGCGCCATTCTTCAGTTATTTTAAGAAATACTGGGGGAGGTAATTTACGTTCGTTCTCGGGAACGATCGTAGTCGCGTTTTTATTGGTGTTCATAGTCGTGGCATTGCCGGTCGAGGTTCCCGCTACGGGAGTTTCTATTGGCTCCTCGTTTTCAAGACTATTGAAACGGTTTGAAAGGTCGATGCGAAAGTTATCGGGAGCGTTTTCATTTACTTTTACATTTTTTGAGAGTTTACGGGTGGGGGGGGAAACAAAATCACTTTCCGTTTCCTTCCTCTTATTAGTCATCGGTTTAAGTATTGGGGGAAAATCGGGATTGCTATTTTTAACAGGAGAAGTATTGGGGGTATGGTGAACAACACAGCCGGGAATTTCACAATTCCCTAGAGAGGAAAACTCATTTACCGTGAGGTCCAGTAGTCTGGTGTAGTCAGATAAGCGTTGATCGTGCTCATTGTCGACGTGGCCGAGAAAGCTGACATCCGAGAGGGTCGATGGTTGTTGCTGGTTGTGTCTTATGCTGGCTCGTATGAATTCAATCGAGGAGGTGTATCGATTGATGAGTTCGACACATTGCCTTTTCCTTATGCAGTTGGAGAGCTGTGGAGTTCCGGGTCGGGAGGGAGGTAGCGATTGGTCCATGGCGGTTCCGTCTGGATTCGTTTCAGTCAGAGTATCAGTAGTGGATAGTTCAGGCAAGGTCTCCGTTCCATGATTCATTGCGGTGGTCGGTTTTTCCAATTCCAGGGTCGTCATCATAAATAGAGAGAGTTGAAGTAGAACAGCTTAGGTAAAAACCTATGCAGAAAGCTCAAGTGAGCTAGTAGCGGTACCGGGAAGGCGCACCCAGTACGCTGGCCTGTCCACAGGAATTCGTATGCGGAGCTAAAAAATTTGCGTCCGGACGCTAACGTGGTACAGGCAGGAATCTATTTCTATTTTCTATTTGCTCTTGATCGGGGCTATCATGCTGTGATACACCTACTTCAAAATTTGTATTACAATTTTTTTTTCTTTAAAAGTGGTGTATACCTGGGACAATATTTTCTTCCAATTCAGAGATTAAAGTTTTCAAGGAAGAAGCCATAATTTTGAATCCTTTCAAAACAGCAAATGAAGTTGCAAGGAAACTAGGAAATTAGTTTAGAGCTGCAAGGTAGTTCCTTATAACCTCATCATCAATATATATATATTAATATACTTAATATATATGGATACCAGGTGTCCAAAATTGTCCACCCTACTTCAAAATTGTCTACAGACGAAATTATTGTTCAGAAAGTTGTAAAATGTTGTGTACGACATAAAGAAGAGATGTGTGTGGGGGAATTTGTTTGAGCGAATAAAAAAAATTAGTTCAAAATTTCGCCACTAGAGGGCGCTTTTGAATGAAGGCCATCCACAGGACACGGTAACACAATAACTGATACTCATTAAAAAACAAAATTTCTAAAATGAACTGCAAATTTTAATTAAACTTCTTGGATGACTAATTTTCAAAGGATTTACACGAAGGAAGACGAAAATATGCAAATTTTTTCGACGTCACACAGCAACTGTTTTAAAAGCAATAAACTTTCATGGTAGATTAGTTTATTTTCATTGTGCTCGGTATTGCTAATCAGAAAGTCATTATGTTTACCAGATCGAGCGTTGTTAGTAAAGTTATTATATCAAAACGATAAATCCTCAATAGTTTCTCTACGGAAATTTCGGACATTAAAGGGATTGCGAAAAGGTCCATTGACTGCTAAAAATCTTCGATTGATGGTAAACAAATTTGAAGAAACAGGATCGTTGAATGTTCGTTCTGGAAGAGGAAAAAAACCTGTTTCTACGGAAGCAAACCTGTTTCTACGGAAGCAATAGAGAAAGTAGCACTTCAAGAGGAAGAGGACAAATCATCCAACGTGCTGGCTAGTACAAGTGTTCGCCGTGTAGCAGAAGCATTGGATCTGCCTCGTTCAACTGTTCAGAAGATGCGAAACATCCCCCGTTACTATCCATACAAGCTTCAATTTGTGCAGGAATTGCTTCCACATGATTTCGAGACTCGACATCTGTTCTCACTGCAGTTTCTTGCTCGTTTGGAAGTTGATCCAGAATGGCCTTGGAATATCCTCTGGACAGACGAAGCCCACTTTCATTTGGACGGTTCGGTGAATACTCACAACTGCCGAATTTGGGAAACAGACAATCCGCATTCCACCTTACGAGTTCCGCTACACTCACCAAAAGTAACGATGTGGTGTGGTTTTTCCGCGCCTTTTATTCTTGGCCCGTATTTTTTCGAGGGATTAGGTGCTGGAGGTCCAGTAACATGTTCTATCACTGGACAGCGATATGCATCGTTATTACGGAATAAGTTATTCCAGATCTGCAAGCACGTCAGTGCCTTTCACGCATAATTTTTATGCAAGATGGAGCTACTCCACACATTACACGTTGTGTTAAGGACGTTCTCAAACATCATTTCACAGAAGAACGTGTGATCAGCCGCCAATTTCGTCATCTGTGGCCTCCACGATCGCCTGACCTCAATCCATGCGATTTTTGGCTTTGGGGCCATTTAAAACAGCTGGTAAGTTGTGATCAACCAAAAACTTTACCTGATCTCAAAGACAGTATTTCACGACATGTTCTTAACATTTCCCAGAACACACTGCGGTCAACGGTGGAACATGCTATCTTAAGATTTCAAATAGTAGCTGAAAACGATGGTCATCATGTTGAGCATTTATTGTTGTAACAAAATTTGTAAACTGTTATAAATGTATGCTAAATATGATCTCCATTAAAAACGCCCTCTAGTGGTGAAATTTTGAACTAATTATTTTATTCGCTCAAACAAATTCCCATCCCTTCCTTATGTCGTACACAACATTTTACAACTTTCTGAACAATAGTTTCGTCTGTAGACATTTTGAAGTAGGGTCGTTTAATTGTGGACACCTGGTATATACTTAACACTTCATAAGTTCAGTACCTTTCTACAATAATCATTCCATCTTGACAATTGCATTTGTGCTTTTTGAAATTTTATCAATTTATCGTACCTTTTGAAAATTTATCTTGCCCATTTCGCAATTACCGCCATGCCAGTCGTTTCGGATCCGTGCTCTTGTCAACCGGATTGCTTAGTGTGTGGTCGGGGAGAAGAGCCACCCCATGTTTGTGCCATCCACGTTTTGTTGGAATCGATGGTGTTTCAAGAACGAATGTTGCACGGCGAACCCACCGAAGCAAAATTTGAGGAAATTTTACAAAATGAAAAAGAATATTTACCCCTCGCCATGCACATGACGGACGAAAATAGTGTACGTTGGCAGACAATGTAGAATTATGTCAAAAGTAGTTTTTCCCAACACCAGGGAAATTCTTCACGGAATGTAAAATGAAGCACCCTGCTTGGCAAGCTGTAATCTGTTCAACTATGTAATATATATATATATATATATATATATATATATATATATATATATATATATATATATATATATATATATATATATGTCATGATTTTGAAGACAGAATCAGATTAAAGTTTTAAAAAGGAAGGTCTTTATTCGCTCGTTTCTACATCTGTTCTGATTGCGAGCAAGGAGGAAAAAGCACGCCATGGTGGGGGTTCCAATTGAATAACACGTGAAAAACATCTGGTAAGTATCGCGGCTTTGAAGATGATGTTTCAAGTTAATGCTGACATATGTTGACTATTAAATCTAACGATCTAGAATTAGACATGTTTATTGACTAGGCCATATGTTCGGAAGAAATAAATGGGCGATTAGTTTGATACTTGAATATGAGAACGGAGAAAGAAGGAGTCAAGTGCTAGATAGGGAATGTAATTTTTAATCTAATTTAATTATCCTTACATTTGCCCCCCAATTTTAAAAGGGAGTCATGGCGTGGTTTTTTCTCTCTTTACAAACTTAATCAATTTTCAACAAACACAAAACAATACATAGTTATTTAGAAAGACATATTAAACACAGTAGAAATTTTTAAGCAATAGTAATTCTAAAATCAAAAAGCAATACAATAAACGAGAAACTATAACAACAAGCACAGTAAGGACACTTCCAACATATTAATTGATAAACATGATTTTCTATACATATAAATGAAGATTAGCTTGTTCAAATCTATTCGACATCTAGAATAAGAGCTCACGTTTCCTCCTATTCCTTCATAATAATAGATTCGTATTATAGCTGGTAGATATTTTACAAAAAATTATGTTGGAAAATAATATATCAAACAATAAGATAGTAAATACAAAAATACATGAAATCATACAAATGTTAAAATAATTTTGTATAAAAATCTACTCTGGCGCCATCGTAGTAATACCTTATATTGTTACACACATTTTGCATATATGAAATACATTTTTTAAAAAGATAAAAAAATATAGACCCTAATAAAATGAAATTATTAATAATATGAAAACGGTGTATAACACACAACTTCTATGCCCTCTATCCAACACAAAAACAATATTTTATTTCATATGCGTTATAAAATATAAAAATTATAAGAATATAGGAATAAAAGAATACAAGAATATAAGAGCACTTTTTTATTATTTTTGAGTCAGAAAAGTGGACTCACTTCAATATACTAACTTTTAGTATATATGAAAATTTTCTCAATATTCACTGTAACTTAACAATATCGCATACAATATTTTGAATCTTTCCGTAACCTTCTAAAAATTCGTTTCATAGACAAAAATTCTTGATTTTCTCTTACATCACACATTCACTAATATAAACTGTATCACCTTACTTAATTTTGAACACATCTCTCTGAGAAATCTGCGTCATCAACTCACAGATGTTCAGGGATGCTGATAAGAAACAATGAGAGGTGTACATCAAACTAAACAAGTTTGTCCTCTTAATGTTTCGAGACATATACAAAATTATAATGATTGTATTCTCCCTTATCCACTGTACAATGTCCAAAAATAAACTTCAAGTTATTAAATTAATTTTAATTTTAGATAAGGAAATTTTCGAGAAATAGTGAATCCTGATATATGGCCAGTATATCAAAACACACAATTTCAAAACAAAAAAAAAAATAAATAAAAAATTAAATGACATGCAATAAGATTACTGCTGAATAAAATAATTAACAAAACAATAAAATTCAGTGGAGAAAAAGAATACAACATGACTTCACTTTTGTTTCTTATAAAAATCAATATATCTAGTATTAGTTCATTAGTCATTTTTCTAAAAACATAATTTATATCTTTCACTTTAAAACACCAATTTCTATCATAACTCTTAACTCATTCGACATCTTAAGATAAAATTATGAGAAGTATATATAAAAATTTCTCAAAATTTTGTATGACTAAACCTATATATTTTGTTTTCTCAATTAAAATATAAAGAAAATATCTCATTTATAACACAACTATTTATTTTAAAAATTAAATACCATATATCATATATTATTCTTTTTCGCCGAAAAGTCTTGTTAAGCAGAACTCAGTTATTTCTGTATTACGTAAGATGTTTTTTTTTAGTTATTATCTTCTTCTCATTATTATGGGTATTTTGTTGAATGTAATTTAACTGAAAATTTTCAGATGGATGAAAATGTCTTAAACGAACTGAATGAACCAATTCAGTGTCAGTTTTATTAAGGGCATTGGGTTTATCAATTTCAAATAATACATCAGAACATTTTCTTAAAACGGTATAAGGGCCTGAATAAGGGGGACTTAATTTCCTTGTATTGGGGTATTGAAATTCCTCATACATTACTAAGTCACCAACCTTGAAATCAGCTTCCTGAAATTTTTTATCATATCTAATCTTATTTATTTTATAATATTGTTCTGTTCTTTCTTTGGCTAATTTTCTTGCTTCTTCTAAGGGAGGATATATCTCATTATCTTTTAGCGAAATTTCGAAAGGTAAATTACCATACATTAAGTAGGTTGGTGGGAAACCTGTTATTGTATGTGGAGTTTGATTATACTGATGGGTTACTTTTTCTAGAATTTTTGTCCATGGGACTTTATTTGAACTATTACTAATTTCACATTTTAAGCGGGTAATGATGGTTTGATTTACACGTTCAACCTTTCCATTGGTTTGTGGTCTGTGAGAAGTAGTTAATAATTGAGAGACATTATTATGTTTTAAAAAATGCTTAAATTTTGAAGAGGTGAACGCAGTATTTCTATCACTTAAAATTTTTCCGGTATGTGATTCTGAAAGATTTGTCTTAAACAATTTATATAAGTATCTGTTGTTGCATTTTTTGATGGGAAAGTCCAAATGTACCTAGTTGCATGATCAATAATAATGTGTAAATATTTTTAACAGAGTTGTAATAATTTAAACCACCTACACTATCTATCGATAAAAGTTCAAAGGGTTTTTCACAAAGGGGAAGTGATTGCATCAGTCCGTATTTTCTCTGATGTGACTTCTTATT
The DNA here is from genome assembly GCA_019973935.1 of Trichonephila clavipes. NCBI lineage: Eukaryota > Metazoa > Arthropoda > Arachnida > Araneae > Nephilidae > Trichonephila > Trichonephila clavipes. Next base: position 351,645 of record BMAU01020529.1, on the reverse strand, counting down.
TATTTGACAAGTTTCACAGTGTTTCACATAATTTCGTATATCAGTAATAATGTTTATCCAATAATATATTGTGGTGATATTAATTTTAACATGGTAGCTACACCAGGGTGGCCAAATTTTTTACGAGTTGTTTCCATTAATTTCACTCTTAGAGCTTTGGGTACAATTATTTTAGTTAAACCTTGTCTTTTAACTACAAAAACACCATCTCTCTTAAAACATTTAGGAGCTGATGTATTTTCTATATTTTGAAAATGATTTATTTCATTGATATCTAATAAAGGTTCTGGGGTTGTATTAATTATATGATAAGCAATAGGATTTCTTGTTACCATATCAGCTTCAACATTAGTGCTACCTTTCTGATATTTTATATCAAAATCATACATAGAAACTTTTAAAGACCATCTAAAAAGTCTACCCGTGGGATTTTTGAAATTTTTAAGCCAAACTAATGCATTATGATCGGAATGAACTGTGAAATGAGATCCATGAAGATAGCAATGGAATTTATCTAAACTATGAATTATAGCTAAGCATTCTAATTCAGTTATTGTATAATTAATTTCATAATTTCTCAGTCGTCTGGAGTGGAATGCAATCGGATGTTGATTTCCATTGGGTTTTTGTTGTTTGAGGATACATGAGATTGCAGTTTTCGATGCATCTACATAAAGATGACAGGGATAATTTGGATTGAATATAGCTAAAATGGGCTTTGAAATTAAGCTGTCTTTAAGTTTTTGAAAAGATTGTTGACATTCTGGGGTCCAATTCCAATTTTGATTCTTTTTAAGAAGATTATTTAAGGGCATTCTTAATTTTGCATATTGAGGAATGAATTTATAATAGACATTAATATTACCAAGAAATCTTTGTAAATCCTTTACATTTCTAGGGGGTAAAAGTTTTTTAATTATTTCGACATTTGTATTATTTGGAGTGTATGACCCTTGTTTTATTTCATATCCTAAGAAATCAATTGTATCTTTGCCAAATTTACACTTTGAGAATTTTAATTTAATATTTTCTATTCCACAAATTTTAAAAATTTCCTCTAAATGTTTTGCATGTTCTTCAATTGATTCCGAAAATACTATTATATCGTCAAAATAATTTAATGCAAATTTTATTTGGTATTTATTTAAAATCTGTCTAATAGCTCTTTGAAATATAGCTGGAGAATTTTTATATCCAAAAGGCAAACGATTAAATTGAAAAAGACCGTAATTTGATGTAAATGCAAGTTTTTCAGATTCATTATCATCTAATTTAATGTGCCAATAACCACTACATAGGTCAATGGTTGAGAAAAATTTTGCATGTGTTAATTTGTCTAAAACTGCATCTATTCGGGGAATTGGCTCTGCATCTAATTTTGTGATAGCATTTAGCTTTCTGTAATCGATACATAATCGTGTACCAGCATTATCCTCTTTTTTAAAAGCCAATGTTATAGGGGCAGCGTAAGAACTATAAGATGGTTTTATTATTCCTGCTTTCAATAATGCATCTAATTGCTTTTTATATTTCCGTATCATCTTTAAAAGATGTCCTATATGGTCAATTTACAATGGGTAATTCTGAGGTAAGTATTATTTTAGGATAATTACATTTTAACTCACCCACATCAAACTTATTTTTA